>ML382318.1:0-60055 GCA_005239525.1 Nicotiana knightiana | reverse complement strand
AGTTGCAAACATGAGTTTTAGACGATAACCAAACACATGTAAAATGTCATGGAAGTTCAAACAAAAAACTTTCCTTGGAAACATTCTTAAACATGTGTAAAATTCCTATCACTCTATTGCATTATCATGAAGTTGAGACGTCTTCTTCATGTCAATTATAAAGGGCCCTCTTCCATAAACTATGCCTACTACAAAAAGGCACACATTTGATATGACACTGTGCCTATTACAAAAAAGGTATGAGTAGTCTAAAGCATTCCCCATCCAAAACTCGAAGCTAAAACTAAAACCTCGAAAATGAAGCATGCAAAAGACTTAAAGAGTGAAACAGAAACTCAACAAAAGTCAAACTAACATTTATATATTAAAACGACTATAACTAAGTATTAACTTATACTTAGCCGTATAAAATTTTTATATACATTGCGATGCCCCTAAGTTGTCATTTGGGGACTTAAAGGAAATCCAAATTTACCCCCCATGGGACTGGGGGTAACCACCAACTAATACAAAGAAAAAGAATAAAAAAGGGATAAACCAGCTAAATCTTTTCAAGAGAGGGGTTGAATTTAGTGGCAGAAGGAGCGAGAGCAACTGGAGATGAAGAGGCATGAGCGGCTGGAATCTCACCATCAGGTGAAGAAAGGTTATGACATTGTTGAGCCTTCTCCATGGCTTCCTTAGTTTTGGCTATTTCAGCACTAAGGTCAAAACCCTCTTGATTCATTTCCATCAATGTGTCAGGAAAGAATTCATATACGCCCACCTCACATCGACAGCAACCACCTCTTCCAAATCTTCATAATCCTTTTCCCATACTTGAAGCTCAGCTCTCAATCCGTCCTTCTCCGCTTCCGCAGCTTCATGGGCGGCCCTTAGTGGAACAATCGACTTCTCTAAAGCTTGAGCTTTGTCTAAAGCCCTACGAAGGTCTTCTTGAGTATGAGTGAGTGACTGCACGAGCTCGCCTGAGTATTCCTCCTTCTTCCCCAACAAGTTCTTCAAGTCTCTAATCTCCTCTGAGGCACGGAACAGCTTCTCCGCGAATGAAGACTCCAGAACACTCTTACCTTTATCATNGCACGACCTCATTAGCCCATGTAAGAGCATCGTGGCTGGCTAGCTTTGCTTTCTCAGAGGGACCTATCAAAGGATTGAGCCACACTTCGGGCTCACCCGTTTTCTTGAAAAGATTCCCCTGAGCTGGAACCTCTTTACCACCTGCCGCATCTCTCTGTTGGAAGACCCTACTTCCCTTACGGAAAGCATGGAAGCAGGCAGAGATGGAAAAGCAACAGGCACGGAAGGTTGAGGAGCTGGAGAAGCCACAAGTAAAGAAGTAGTCACAGAGAGTTGAAGAGTTGAAGAAGTTACAGGCAAAGCAACAATAGAAGTTGAAATAGCCAAAGGAACAGACGAAACAACTTCTCTCAAAGAAGCAGGAAAGACAACAGCCAAAGGGACATCGTCAGGAGCAAGATCAACACCCTCATGAATAGGGGAATGTGAAACATCATCAAGGACAGGGGGCTCAATCACAAAGACGGAAGGCAAGGTTAAGGCTGTAAGCTCATCATCTAAAACCATTCGCCTTCTCCGTGGCCTATGCACTAAAGCACCCTCTTCTTCTTCTTCTTCTTCTTCTACGGAACGAGACTCACTAATCTTCCTCGAACCAACAATTATTTCCTGGGCTTGAGCTNAGAAGCAACCGACAATAAATTTTCTACCCAATCACGAATACCGGAGACATTCTCAACAGTATTCATGATTGTTGAGAGAAGAAAAAACAGACACGGTGTTAATAAAACATCTCAAGTCAAAACAAGAAAAAGTAAATGTGAGCTAAAGCATACTCACATGCGCGATTCAACTTCTCAGGGAAGGGAAGATTTTATGCACCCACTAAACTAACAGTGGGTACAGCAACATACCGGAGGTACCAACCCCTATCCTTATCATCTCCAGGGGTTACCAACACTCTTTTGCTTCTAGCAGTCAGAGTAAAAAACCCTTCACGAAATAAGGTAGGAAAGTAGAGGTGAATAAGATGGTTGAAGGTAAAAGGAACCGAGGCTAAAGAATCCAAACTCCTAAGACATGCGACAACTCTTCACGAGCATGCTTATATGTGCCTTACATGTATTCCTAAACGTATCTTGATTTGCTTATTATCCTTGATTTGGCATAAGAATATTAGGAAGTGGTGGTCCATAATATATTGTGTAGGTTCTTGCCTTAAAGAAAAATCTCTGATAATTCCCTAAAAATTGATAATTCTATGTGTGGAGAGTTCCTAACTATAAATGATTTGGCCCGCACGTCCACACACGAGTCCCAAATCATAATACGGACTCGCTCTAGACTTGGGAACACCCAAAACAATGCTAAAACTCAAAATCATACCTCAAAACCCCTAAAACAATACTTAGGAACTTTAGTTTTCTAGACTTCGCTAACAACGCGCCGAAACAACCTATACTACTCGGAATGACACCAAATTTTGCAGGCAAGTCATAAATGACATAACGGAACTATTCCCGCTCTTGGAATTACGTTCGGACCTCGATAGCGCAAAAACACGTCCCAAACCATAATAGGAACTTAAGGAACTCTTAATTCAATGTTGGGCGTGAAACGCTCTCGGGTCATCAGAAACCCATTCCCAACATACACCCAGGTCCGAAATCATCATACGAAGCTACCGCAATTGTCGAAACGTGATTCCGAGGTCTTTTACTAAAAATGTTGACCGAAGTCAAATTTGTCCTTAAAGGCCAACCTTAAGGAACTGAATACTCCTATAGCACCCTAAACACTTCCGAATCCCGGACCACCAGTCCCCGCAAGTCATAAATCATAATAAGCCATCTTGGGAGGTTTCATTTAGGGGAACGGGGTCTGATAACGCAAAACGACCGGTCAGGTCGTTACATTCTCCACCTCTTAAACAAATATTCGTCCTCGAACGGGTCTAGAATCATACCTAGAGTGCTGAATAAGTGTGGATATTTCCTCTGCATGTCCTCCTCGGACTCCCAGGTCGCCTCCTCGACTAGTTGGGCTCTCCACTGGACCTTTACGGCAGAAACTCTCTTGGACCTCAACTGCCAGTCTTGTCTATCAATAATGGCAACTGGCTCCTCCTCGTAGCCCAACCCCTCATCCAACCAAATAGTGCTGAAATCAACCACGTGAGAGAAATCGACGTGGTACTTTCGGAGCATGGATACATGAAAAACTGGATGAGTTCCTGATAAACTGGGAGGTAAGGCTAGCTCATAAGAAACCTCCCCAACTCGCCTCAACACCTCGAAGGGACCTATAAACCACGGGCTCAGCTTTCCCTTCTTCCAAAACCCCATAATACCCTTCATAGGCGAGACTTTCAAGAGGACCCTATCTCCCTCCATATATAATACATCACACGCCCTCTGATCTGTGTAACTCTTCTGTCTTGACTGTGCGATGGAGAGCCTCTCCTGAATCAACTTCACTTTCTCCAAAGCAGCCCTCACCAGGTCGGTGCCGTATAACTTAGCCTCGCCAGGCTCAAACCATCCGATAGGAGAACAGAATCGCCGACCATACAAAGCCTCAAATGGTGCATCTCAATGCTGGACTGGTAACTATTATTGTAAGCAAACTCGGCCAAAGGCAAGAACTGGTCCCACTGACCTCCGAAATAAATCACACACGCCCTGAGCATGTCCTCTAATATCTGAATTGTACGCTCCTACTAGCCATCAGTCTGAGGATGAAATGCCGTGCTGAGGTCAATCTTGGTACCCATCTCACTATGTAATGCTCTCCAGAAGTGCAAGGTGAATTGAGGACCTCGATCTGATATAATGGACACCGGCACACCATGCAACCATACTATCTCCCGAATGTAGATCTGGGCCAACCTCTTAGAAGTATAAGTAGTATCCGGGCCAACCTCTCAGAAGTAAAAGTAGTAGCTACTGGAATGAAATGCACCGATTTGGTCAATCTATCCACAATGACCCAAACCGCGTCAACCTTCCGCAAAGTCTGAGGCAACCCCACCACGAACGCTCCCATTTCCACTCTGGAATGGGCATCTGCTGAAATAGGCCTCCTGGCCTCTGGTGCTCATACTTCACCTGCTGGAAATTAAGACACCTAGCCACATACTCCACAATATCCTTCTTCATTCGCCTCCACCAGTAATGCTGCTTCAAATCACGATACATCTTCATAGTAACAGGATGAACAGAATACAGAGAACTGTGTGCCTCTTCTAGAATCCTCTCCCTTAGGCCATCAATCTTAGGAACACATAAGCGGCCCTGAAGTCTCAGAACACTATCCTCACCAATAATAATCTCCTTGGCCCTGCCCTGAACCACTGGCTCTCGTAGCTCAGCCAAACACAGATCATCATATTGACGAGCCTTAATCTCCCCCAATAATGAAGACTAAGCGACCACATGTGCAAGAACTCGACGAGGCTCAGAAAGGTCTAATCTTACAAGGCGATTAGCTAGGGACTGAATGTCCAAGGATAGAGGTCTCTCCTCTGCTGCAATATAAGCCAAGCTACCCATACTCTCTGCCTTTATGCTCAAAGCATCTGCTACCACGTTTGCCTTGCCCGGGTGATAAAGAATGATGATATCATAATCCTTCAACAACTCAAGCTACTTGCACTGCCTCAAATTAAGATCCTTCTGCTTGAACAAGTGTTGCAAGCTACGGTGGTCTATATAAAACTCACAAGACACTCCATACAAGTAGTACCTCCAAATCATAAGAGCATGAACAGTCGCTGCCGACTCCAAATCATGCACAGGGTAATTCTTCTCATGAACCTTCAGCTGCCGTAAAGCATAAGCAATAACTCTCCCTTCTTGCATCAATACACACCACATGCCAACGCGTGAAGCGTTACAATATACTGTATACATCCCAGAATCGGAAGGCAATACTAGGACTCGTGCCGAGGTCAATGCTATATTGAGCTTCTGAATGCTCTCCTCACACTCGTCAGACCATCGAAATGGGGCACTCTTCTGAGTCAAACTAGTCAATGGAGCTGCAATAGAAGAGAACCCCTCCACAAATCGGTGATAATAGACTGCTAGGCCCAAGAAGCTTCTGATCTCTATAGCTGAAGTAGGACGCGGCCAACTCTGAACCGCCTCAACCTTCTGAGGATCAACCTTGATACCCTCTCTGGATACCACATGCCCCAAGAATGCCATGGAATCCAACCAGAACTTACACTTGGAGAACTTAGAATATAGCTTTTGTTCTCGCAAAGTCGGAGCACAACTCTCAAATGCTGCTCGTGCTCCTCCAGATTACGTGAGTACATCAAAAAGTCATCAATATAGACAACGACAAAGGAATCAACATACGGGATGAACACCCTATTCATCAAGTCCATGAATATCGCTGGAGCATTAGTCAAATGAAAGGACATCACCAGGAACTCATAATGGCCATATCTCGTACGAAAAGCAGTCTTCGGAACATCTGAAGCCCGAATCCTCAACTGATGATATCCCGATCTAAAATCAATCTTCGAAAACACACGAGAACCCTGCAACGGGTAAAACAAATCATCCATGCACGGCAAAGTATACTTGTTCTTAGTGGTAACTTTGTTCAACTGGCGGTTACACATCCGCGTAGACCCATCCTTCTTCTTTACAAATAGAACTGGAGCACCCCACGGCGATACAATCGGCATGATGAACCCCTTTGCTAGCAACTCCTCAAGCTGCTCCTTCAACTTCTTCAACTCTTTCGGAGCCATACGGTACGGAGGAATAGATATAGGCTGGGTTCCTGAAGCTAAGTCAATGCAGAAATCAATATCACGATCCGGAGGCAGGCCCGGAAGATCTGAAGGAAATACATCGGCAAACTCTCGAACCACTGGTACTGAATCAATCATCGGAGACTCGGCGGTGGTGTCCCGCACATAAGCAAGATAGGCCAGATAACCCTTCTCGACCATATATAGAGCCTTCAAGAATGAAATAACACGGCTGACTGTACTAACTGAGGAACCCCAAACTCCACCCTAGGCGACTCGGGCATGGCTAAAGTAACTGTCTTGGCATGGAAATCAAGCACAACATGATAAGAAGATAGCCAATCCATGCCTATAATAACCTCAAAATCAACCATGTCGAGCAATAAAAGGTCAGCTCTGGTCTCAAACTCACAGAAGGTGATCACACAAGACCGATACACCCGGCCTACCGCCACAGAGTCGCCCACAGGAGTGGACACATATATAGGAAATCCCAAAGACTCTCGAGAGATATCCACACAAGGAGCAAATAAGGCTAAAACATATGAATAAGTGGATCCTGGATCAAACAATACTGAAGCCTCTCTACCACATACTGAGATAATACATGTGATCACGACATCTCAGGCCACTGCATCTGATCTGGCCGGAATAACATAAAAGCTGGCTGGAGCACCTAAAGACTGAGCTCCTCCAGAACGAGCTAGAGCTGACTGACCCCCTCCGGACTGGCCTCCCCCTCTAGGACGGCCCCTGCCAACCTGAACCCCACCTCTAGGTGGTCGAACTGCTGGTGCTGAAATAGTGGACTGGTGACTCTGCTGCACGGTCTTGCCCCAATAGTTGGGACAATCCCTCCTGATGTGGCCTAAATTCCCACACTCGAAGCACCTCATAAGTGACATATGTTGCTGACCCGAAAAAGAATCCTGAATGGCCGGATGGTGATGAGAGCCCTCAGGCATAGCACTGAAATAAGGATCGAAGGATCTCTGGTGACTGGAGTGACCGCTGGGAGCACTATGAATAGCTGGAGGTCGATAGGAGCGCTCTGGCATAGCAATGAACTGGGGCCTAACTGGGACACCTCGGGGAGGTGGTGGAGGTGCTGCATATGAAGGCTTGTTGGACCGACTGCCTCCAAACTGACCCCTGCCCCTAGCTTGAGCACCCCTGAAATCACCTGTTAATCCGGCCCTCTTATCCGGCTGACCTTGCTCCCTGCTCCTCAATCGGTATCCCTCAATCCGTCGTGCTATCTCGACCACAAGCTGGTAGGGGGTACCCATCTCCACCTCTCGAGCCATGGTGGACCTAATACCTGGATGCAAACCTGCCACAAACCTCCTAACTCTCTCAGCATCGGTGGGTAATATCATAAGAGCATGGTGTGACAACTCTAAAAATATGGCCTCATAATCCGTCACGGACATCTGCCCCTGCACTTACCGCTCAAACTGACCCCTCAGCTACTCCCTCTCAGAGGGTGGAATATATCTATCCAAGAGCATCTGTGTGAACTGCTCCCAAGTGATAGTAGGAGAATCAGCTGGCCTGCTAAGGATATAAGACTGCCACCACCTGCGAGCTCTGCCCTCTAACTGGAATGCAGTGAAATCCAATCCATGGGGCGCTAGGATCCCCATGTTGTGCAGTCTATCCCTGCACCTATCAATGAAATCCTGGGCATCCTCACCTCGCTCACCCCCGAAGACTTGAGGGCGTAAGCGGGTCCATCTGTCTAACATCTTATGTTGGTCGCCACCCACAACTGGTCTGGGCTCCGGTGCTGCAGCTACAGGCTGGGCATCATCCACGGGCAGTGTACTCGGGGTGGGATGTATTGTTGTTGTCGGTCTTGCAGCCTGGGCAGTAGGGGTCTGGGCTCCCCCTCCCGCCTGTGAAGTGACAGGATCTGCTGGAAATAAACCAGCCTGGGACATGGTGTCCATGAATCTCATCATACGGCCCATGGTTGCCTGGAAGCCTCGCGTCGTCATAAAGTCTACGGGTGCCGGATCTGCTAGTGGCGGGACCGGTATAGCTCTAGGACTCCCTCGTCCCCTACCATGGCCAGGTGCCCTACCCCTGCCCCTACCACGGCCTCGAGCGGCGGGGGCAACACCCTCTCCTGGATCAGGAACATGAGATGCACGTGTCCTCACCATCTGTGAGAGAATAGAAGAATGAATTTAGTAAATCATAGGCTGCACGATAGAGTAAAAACAAATAGAGGTTTCCTAACAACCTGTAGCCTCCTGAAGATAAGTACAGACGTCTCCGTACGATCCGCAAGACTCTACTGGGTTCGCCCAGGACTCGTGAGACTTACGTGAACCTAGTGATCTGATACCACGTTTTCACGACCCAAATCCCACACGGGTCGTGATGGCGCCCAACAGCAGGGTTAGGCAAGCCAACATGAATTACACCAACTTTTACCCTTCCCATTTGATTAATTACTCCAACGTTTACCAGTTTTCAAACAATTATTAACATGATAATAGCCTGTGACATAAAATAAAACCATCTGATACGTGATCCAAAAGATAAGCATGTGTATAGATATACAGCCCAAAACCCAAAATATACGCTTCGTGTGTGCCAGGAATTAGTGTCACGAGTATCACGGGCAACTATCTGAGTATACAAGGATAACATATATATACACAATCCCACAGTCTGAATGAAATAGACGGGAAAATAAAAAAGGAAACTCCGGAAGAGCAGCTCATCGCGAAGTCGAATCAGCCCAAGTCAGTATCTAACACCGGCCTGATAATTAGATGTACCAGCTTCCTGACCTGTATAGTCAAGTACAGAAAAAGAAGAAGTGCATCATGAGTACATAATAAATATGTACCCAGTGAGTATCCCGTCCAAACTCGGAAGAATAGTGAGGAGAGGTCAACTAGGTACTCACTAAGGTCCAACAATATAATATATGACGAAATATGGCTAAAGAAATAGGCATGGGAAACAGCGAGCAACAAGTACATAGCAAAAAACGAAATCCAGATAATAACTGAAAAAGGAACAACAAGTACCAAAATCTTCTCTTAACCGATACCTGACACTCCAGTTTTAAGTGACTCAGAACTCAAGTAATCATACACATACCAGGGCAAGACAACCGGCCGGAGTCATAAGGGTGGTCATAGGGACTGAGGTCATAAGCTAACCCACAATCGCGAATCATACCTACGACTCGTGTGCTGACTCGATATAATAAGCTAACCAACAATCGCGCATCATCCCTGCGACTCGTGTGCTGACTGGATAATAATAAGCTGGCCCACGGCCGCGAATCATACCTGTGGCTCGGTGCTGACTCGATAATAATAATAAGCTGACCCACAGCCGCGCATCATACCTGCGGCTCGTGTGCTGACTCGATAATAATAATAAGCTGACCCACGGCTGGCATCATACCTGCGGCTCATGTGCTGACTCGATAATAATAATAACCTGACCCACGGCACGCATCATACCTGCGGATCGTGTGCTGACTCGATAACATGTGTGTGCCAACTCCACAGTGAACTCAACAGGACTGTGTCAATACCACGGATAGCCATCTCGCATCCAAATCATAATGTTTCATGTTTCCATATCACCTCGACAATAATTAAAACTCTTAACATACAAGGTACAAATAAGGCACATGTGGCATGCTCGTGAGTCCTACAGCTACACGACATAACAATGTAGTCTCCACGTATGGACTGTCGTCACTTGGTACGTACGCAGCCCCCACAACATATTTACATAGAAAATAAGGAACCTATGGGGACATTTCCCCCTGACAAGGTTGAAAAGGAGACTCACCTCGTGACGGAACAACCCTTCGGATCAAGGATGCGCCCGAATCTCCGTAATCTACCCTCGACGGCTCGAAACTAGCCAAATATTGTTTAATCACATCAATGCATGCTCAAAGTAGGGAAATTATTCTAATTTATCCAAAATTAAAAATTCTTGAGAAATTCCAAAAAATCCAACCCCAGGCCCACACGCTCGGATTCCGAAAATTCTCGAAGGGATCACTCACCCGAAGCCTAAGGATCATAATTACGTCACTTTTCTAGAATGCATGGCTAACATCGGGTGATTTATCAAATTCTTAAGAGCCCTAACTTGTACTACCCAATTCTTGATTTTTTTTTATGTTTTAGTATTTAATTCTAGTTGAATTCCATGTAAAAATTTAGGAAGATAGAGAGGAATTACTCACCTTAGCACTATATAGGTTGTGGGGGTGCTGCTCAAGCTTGGTGGCCCTCTAATGGAGTTTGTGTATGAGAAAAATGAAGACAATCCTCTTTTTTTAACATTTAAAAGGGTCTGCCTAAAGGGGTTTCCGCACCTGCGACCCAGGGACCGCACCTACGGTCCCGCACCAGCGAGACAATAACCGCACCTGCAGAAAAATGGCGAGGGGGCTGGGGATCGCACCAGCGGAAGGTTTTCCGCACCAGCGGACTCGCCTCTGCAGAAATGGTTCCGCACCAGCAGACCTGCCCCTGCGAAAATGGTTCCGCACCTGCGAAGGCTGGGGGGGCCCTGGATTTTCGCACCTGCAAGGCTGGGACCGCAAGAGTGGTCCCGCACCTGCGGCTGGGCAATCGCACCTGCGGTCACACCAGCAACAGCTGCACCAGCAGTTGTTTTAGCTGGTTTTTAGCCTCGTTAGGTGCCCGGGAGGCACATGGGCCCACCCGAGCCCTAATCCAAATATACCAATGAGTCCCAAAACATAATATGGACTCGCTCGAGCCTTCGAAACACCGAAAACAACGCTAAAACTAAAAATTACACCCCCAAACCCCAAGAACCAAACTTAGAAATTTTCAGTTTTCTAGACTTCGCTCACAACGCGCCGAACTGACCTATACAACTCGGAAAGACCTCAAATTTTGCAGGCAAGTCATAATTAACATAATGGAACTATTCCCGATCTGGGAATTCCGTTCGGACCTCGATAACACAAGAACACGTCCCAAACCAAAATATGAACTTAAGGAGCTTCTTATTTCAATATTGGGCACTGAAATGTCCCCTGGTCATCAGAAACCCTATCCGAACATACGCCCAGGCCCGAAATCATCACACGAAGCTACCGGAACCGACGAAACTCGATTCCGAGGTCGTTTACCAAAAATGTTGACCGAAGTCAAACTTGGCCTTAAAGACCAATCTTAAGGAACCAATTGTTCCTATAGCACACAAAACACCTCCGAATCCCGGACCACCAGTCCCCGCAAGTCATAAGTCATAAAATGTCGCTATGGGAAGTTTTATTTAGGGGAACGGGGTCCGATAACGCAAAACGACCGGTCGGGTCGTTACATTCTCCACCTCTTAAACAAACGTTCGTCCTCGAACGGGTCTAGAATCATACCTGAAGTGCTGAATAAGTGTGGATATCTTCTTCGCATGTCCTCCTCGGACTCCCAGGTCGCCTCCTCAACTGGTTGGCCCCTCCACTGGACCTTTACGACAGAAACTCTCTTGGACCTCAACTAGCGGTCCTACCTATCAACAATAGCAACTGGCTCCTCCTCGTAGCCCAACCTCTCATCCAACTGAATAGTCCTGAAATCGACCATATGAGAGAAGTCGGCGTGGTACCTCCGGAGCATGGATACATGAAAAACTGGGTGAACTCCTGATAAACTGGGAGGCAAGGCCAGCTCATAAGCAACCTCCCAACCTCGCCTCAACACCTCGAATGGACCTATAAACCTTAGGCTCAGCTTGCCCTTCTTCCCAAACCTCATAATACCTTTCATAGGCGAATTTTTCAACAGTACCCTATCTCCCTCCATAAATGATACATCACGCGTCCTCCGATCCGCGTGACTCTTCTGTCTGGACTGTGCTGTACGGAGTCTCTCCTAAATCAATTTTACTTTCTCCAAGGCATCCATCACCATGTCGGTGCCATATAACTTAGCCTCGCCAGGCTCAAACCACCCGATAGGAGAACGACATCGCCGACCATACAAAGCTTCAAATGGTGCCATCTCAATGCTGGACTAATAACTATTATTGTATGCAAACTCGTCCAAAGGCAATAACTTGTCCCACTGACCCTCGAAATCAATCACACATGCCCTGAGTAGTCCTCCAATATCTGAACTGTACGCTCTGACTAACCATCAGTCTGGGGATGAAATGATGTGCTGAGGTCTATCTGGGTGCCCATCTCACTATGCAATGCTCTCTAGAAGTGCGAGGTGAACTGAGGACCTCGATCTGATTTAATGGACACCGGCACACCATGCAACCGGACTATCTCCCGAATGTAGATCTGGGCCAACCTCTCCGATGAATATGTAGTAGCCACTGGAATGAAATGCGCCGATTTGGTCAAACTATCCATAATGACCCAAACCGCTTCAACCTTCCACAAAGTTTGAGGCAACCCAACCACGAAGTCCATAGCATTGCGCTCCCATTTCCACTCAGGAATGGGCATCTGCTGAAGTAGGCCTCCTGGCCTCTAGTGCTCATACTTAACCTGCTGGCAATTAAGGCACCTAGTCACATACTCCACAATGTCCTTCTTCATTCGCCTCCACTAGAAATGCTGCTTCAAATCACGATACATCTTCGTAGCACCAGGGTGAATAGAATATCGAGAACTGTGTGCCTCCTCTAGAATCCTTTCCCTCAGGCCATCAACATTAGGAACACATAAGCGGCCCTGAAGTCTCAGAGCACCATCCTCGCCAATAGTAACCTCCTTGGCCCTCACCTGAACCACTGTCTCCCAAAGCTCTGCCAAGCACGTATCATAGAACTGTCGGGCCTTAGTCTCTTCCCAATAATGACTACTGAGCAACCACATGTGCCAAAACTCGACGAGGCTCTGAAAGATCTAATCTCACCAGGCGATTGGCCAAGGACTGAATGTCCAAGGCTAGAGGTCTCTCCTGCGCTGCAATATAATCCAAGCTACCCATACTCTCAGCCTTCCGGCTCAAAGCATCTGCCACCACATTAGCCTTGCCCGGATGATAAAGAATGGTGATATCATAATCCTTTAACAACTCAAGCCATCTGCGCTGCCTCAAATTAAGATTCTTCTATTTGAATAAATGTTGCAAACTGTGGTGGTCAGTATAAACCTCACAGGACACTCCATACAAATAGTGCCTCCAAATCTTAAGAGCATGAACAATCGCTGCTAACTCCAAATCGTACAAAGGGTAATTCTTATCATGAACCTTTAGCTGGCATGAAGCATAAGCAATAACTCTCCTCTCCTGCATCCACACGCACCCCAAACCAACGCATAAAGCGTCACAATATACCATGTACATCCTAGAACCGAATGGCAATACTAGAACTGGCGCTAAGTTCAATGTTGTCTTGAGCTTCTGAAAGCTCGTCTCACACTCATTAGACCACCGAAACGGGGCATTCTTCTGAGTCAATCTAGTCAATGGAGCTTCAATAGAAGAGAAACCCTCCACAAATCGGCGATATAACCTGCTAGGCCCAAAAAGCTCCTGATCTCTGTAGCTGAAGTAGGACGCGACCAACTCTGAACTACCTCGATCTTCTGAGGATCAACCTTGATAACCTCTCCAGATACCACATGCCCCAAAAATGCCACGGAATCCAACCAAAACTCACACTTGGAGAACTTAGCATATAGCTTCTGTTCTCGCAAAGTCTGGAGCACAACCCTCTAATGCTGCTCGTGCTCCCCCAGGCTACGGGAGTAAATCAAAATTTCATCAAAGAAGACAATGACGAAGGAATCAATATACGGCCTGAACACCCTATTCATCAAGTACATAAAAGTTGTTGGGGCATTGGTCAAGCCAAAGGACATCACCATGAACTCATAATGGCCATATCTCGTACGAAAAGCAGTCTTCGGAACATCTGAAGCCCGATTCCTCAACTGATGATACCCTGATCTCAAATCAATCTTAGAAAACAAACGAGCACCCTGCAACTGGTAAAATAAATCATCGATGCGCGACAAGGGATACTTGTTCTTAATGGTAACCTTGTTCAACTGGTGGTAGTCAATACACATCCGCATAGACCCATCCTTCTTCTTCACAAATAGAACTGGAGCACCCCACGGCGACACACTCGGTCTGATGAACCCCTTAGCTAACAACTCCTCAAGCTGCTTCTTCAACTCCTTCAACTCATTCGGAGCCATACGATACGGAGGAATGGATATAGGCTGAGTATCTGGAGCTAAATCAATGCAGAAGCCAATATCACAGTCTGGAGGCATGCCCGGAAGAACCGAAGGAAATACATCAGCATACTCTCGAATAACTGGCACGGAAACGATCGTCGGAGACTCGGCGGTGGTGTCCCGCACATAAGAAAAATAGGCTAGACAACGCTTCTCGACCATATGCCAAGCCTTCAGGAAGGAAATAACCCGGTTGGCTGAGCTAACTAAATAAACCCTCCACTCCAGCCTAGGTGACTCAGGCATGTCTAAAGTAATTGTCTTAGCATGGCAATCAAGCACATCATGATAAGGAGATAGCCAATCCATGCCTAGAATAACCTCAAAATCAACCATATCGAGCAATAAAAGGTCAGCTCTGGTCTCAAACTCACAAAAGGTGATCACACAAGACCGATACACCAGGTCTACCACCACAGAGTCGCCCACAAGAGTGGACACATATATAGAATATCCTGAAGACTCTCGAGAGACATCCAGAAAAGGAGAAAATAAGGCTGAAACATATGAATAAGTGGATCCTGGATCAAACAATACTGAAGCCTCTCTACCACATACTGAGATAATACCTGTGATCATGGCGCCTGAGGCCACTGCATCTGATCTGGCCGGAATAGCATAAAACCTGGCTGGAGCACCTGAAGACTGAGCTCCTCCTGAACGAGCTGGAGCTGGCTGACCCCCTCCGAACTAGCCTCCCTCCCTAGGACGGCCCCTGCCAACCTGACCCCACCTCTAGGCGGTCGAACTGCTGGTGCTGAAATCACGGGTTGGTGACTCTACTGCACGGTCTTGCCCCAATAGTTGGGACAATCCCTCCTGATGTGGCCTAAATTCCCACACTCGAAGCACCTCATAAATGACATATCCTTCTGACCCGAAGAAGAATCCTAAATGGCCGGATGGCGATGAGAGCCCTCAGGCATAACACTGAAATAAGGATCAAAGGATCTTTGGTGACTAGAGTGACCACTTGGAGCACTCTGAATAGCTGGAGGTCGATAGGAGCGCTCTGGCACGGCACTAAACTGGGGCCTAATTGGGACACCTCGGGGAGGTGGTGGAGGTGTTGTA
Organism: Nicotiana knightiana; assembly: GCA_005239525.1. Lineage (NCBI taxonomy): Eukaryota > Viridiplantae > Streptophyta > Magnoliopsida > Solanales > Solanaceae > Nicotiana > Nicotiana knightiana. Next base: position 44,963 of record ML382318.1, on the reverse strand, counting down.
TATGAAGGCATGCAGGACCGACTGCCTCAAAACTGACCCCTGCCCCTAGCTGGAGCACCCCTGAAATCACCTGTAAATCTGGCCCTCTTGTCCTGCTGACCCTACTCCCTGCTCCTCAATCGGCATCCCTCAATCTGTCATGCTATCTCGACCACAAGCTGGTACGGGTACCCATCTCCACCTCTCGAGCCATGGTGGACCTAATACCTGGATGTAACCCTACCACAAACCTCCTAACTCTCTCAGCATCGGTGGGTAATATCATAAGAGCATGGCGTGAAAGCTCTGAAAATTCTAGCCTCATAATCCGTCACGGACATCTGCCCCTGCTCTAACCGCTCAAACTGACCCCTCATCTCCTCGCTCTCAGAGGGTGGAATATATCTATCCAAGAACATCTGTGTGAACTGCTCCCAAGTGATAGTAGGAGAATCGACTGGCCTGCTGAGGATATAAGACTGCCACCACCTGCGAGCTCTGCCCTCTAACTGGAATGCAGTGAAATCCACTCCATGGGACGCTAGGATCCCCACGTTGTGCAGTCTATCCCTGCACCTATCAATGAAATCCTGGGCATCCTCACCTCGCTCACCCCCGAAGACTGGAGGGCATAAGCGGGTCCATCTGTCTAACATCTTATGTTGGTCGCCACCCACAACTGGTCTGGGCTCCGGTGCTGCCGCTACAGGCTGGGCATCATCCACGGGCAGTGTACTCGAGGTGGGATGTATTGTTGTTGTCGGTCCTACCGCCTGGGCAGTAGGGGTCTGGGCTCCCCCTCCCGCCTGTGAAGTGACAGGATCTGTTGGAAATAAACCAACCTGGGACATGGTGTCCCTGAATCTCATCATACGGCCCATGGCTGCCTGGAAGCCTGGCGCCGTCATAAAGTCTACGGGTGCTGGATCTGCCGGAGGCACCTCATCATGCTCCTCTAATATAGGTTCCTCTGGTGGCGGGACCGGTATAGCTCTTGGATGCCCTCGTCCCCTACCACCGGTAGGTGCCCTACCTCTGCCCCTACGATGGCCTCGAGCGGCGGGGGCAGCACCTTCTCCCGGATCAGGAACATGAGATGCACGCTTCCTTACCATCTGTGAGAGAATAGAAGAATGAATTTAGTAAATCATAGGCTACACGATAGAGTAAGAACAAGTAGAGGTTTCCTAACACCCTGTAGCCTCCTGAAGATAAGTACAGACGTCTCCGTACGATCCACAAGACTCTACTGGGTTCGCCCGGGACTTGAGAGACTTACGTGAACCTAGTGCTCTAATACCACGTTGTCACGACCCAAATTCCCACACGGCTCGTGATGGCGCCCAACAGCGGGGTTAGGCAAGCCAACATGAATTACACCAAGTGTTTCCTTTTCCATTTGATTAATTATTCCAACATTTACCAGTTTTCAAACAATTATTAACATGATAATAGCCTATGACATAAAATAAAACCATCTGATATGTGAGCCAAAAGATACGCATGTGTATAGATATACAGCCCAAAACCTAAAATATACTCTTCGTGTGTGCCGGGAACTAGTGTCACGAGTATCACGGGAAACTATCTGAATATACAAGGATAACATATATATACACAATCCCACAGTTTGAATGAAATAGACGGGAAAATGACAAAAGGAAACTCCGGGGTGCTGCCAGAGATCACCAGGAAGAGCAGCTCACCGCGAAGTCAAATCAGCCCAACTCAGTATCTATCACCGGCCTGATAATCAGATGTACCAGCCTCCTGACATGTACAGTCAAGTACAGAAAAAGAAGAAGTGCAGCATGAGTACATAATAAATATGTACCCAGTGAGTATCCCACCCAAACTCGAAAGAGTAGTGACGAGAGGTCGACTAGGTACTCATTAAGGTCCAGCAATATATGACGAAATATGGCTAAAGAAATAGGCATAGGAAACAGTGAGCAACAAGTACATAGAAAAAAATGAAATCCAGATAATAACTGAAAAAGGAACAACAAGTACCAAAATCTTCTCTTAACCGATACCTGACACTCCAGTTTTAAGTGACTCGGAACTCAAGTGATCATACACATACCAGGACAAGACAACTGGCCGGAGTCATAAGGGTGGTCATAGGGACTGAGGTCATAAGCTAACCCACGATCGCGAATCATACCTGCGACTCGCGTGCTGACTCGATATAATAAGCTAACCCACGATCGCGCATCATTCCTGCGACTCGTGTGCTGACTCGATAATAATAAGCTGACCCACGACCGCGCATCATACCTGCGGCTCGTGGGCTGACTCGATAATAATAATAAGCTAACCCACGGCCGCGCATCATACCTGCGGCTCGTGTGCTGACTCGATAATAATAATAAGCTGACCCACGGCCGCACATCATATTGCGGCTCGTGTGCTGACTCGATAATAATAATAAGCAAACCCACGGCCGCACATCATACCTGGGGCTCGTGTGCTTACTCGATAACATGTGTGTATATATATAAGTACATGTGTGTACCAACTCCACAGTGAACTCAACAGGACTGTGTCAATACCACGGATAGCCATCTGGGATCCAAATCATAATGTTTCATGCTTCCATATCACCTCGACAATAATTACAACTCTTAACAGATACAAGGTACAGATAAGGCACATTGTGGCATGCTCGTGAGTCCTAAAGCTGCCCGACATAGCAATATAGTCTCCACGTACGGACTCTCGTCACTTGGTATGTACGCGGCCCCCATAACATGTATACATAACAAATACGGAACATATGGGGACATTTCCCCCTTACAAGATTGGAAAGGAGACTCACCTAGTGACAGAACCACCCCTCGGATCAAGGATGCGCCTGAATCTCCGAAATCTACCCTCGACGGCTCGCAACTAGCCAAATACGGTTTAATGACATCAATGCATGCTCAAAGTAGGGAAATTATTCTAATTTATCCAAAATTTGACATTCTTGAGAAATTCCCAAAAATCCAACCCCAGGCCCACACGCTCGGATTTCAAAAATTCTTGAAGGGATCACTCACCCGAAGCCTAAGGATCATAAGTACGTCACTTTTCTAGAATGCATGGCTAACATCGGGTTATTTATCAAATTCTTAAGAGCCCTAACTTGTACTACCCAATTCTTGATTTTTTTAATGTTTTAGTATTTAATTCTAGTTGAATTCCATGTAAAAATTTAGGAAGACAGAGAGGAATTACTCACCTTATCACTATATAGGTCGTGGGGGTGCTGCTCAAGCTTGGAGGCCCTCTAATGGAGTTTGTGTATGAGAAAAATTAAGACAATCCCGTTTTTTAAACATTTAAAGGGGTCTGCCTAAAGGGGTTTCCGCACTTGCGACCCAGGGACCGCACCTGCGGTCCCCCACCAGCGAGACAATAACTACACCTGCAGAAAAATGGCGAGGGGGCTAGGGATCGCATCAGCGGAAGGTTTTCCGCACCAGCGGACTCGCCCCTGTGGAAATGGTTCCGCACCAGCGGACCCGCCACCGCGGAAATGGTTCCGCACCTGCGAAGGTTGGGGCCCTCCTGGATTTCTACACCTGCGAGGCTGGGACCGCAGGGTGCGGTCCCGCACCTGCGGCTGGGCAATCGCACCTGCGATCATACCAACAGTTGTTTTAGCTGGTTTTTGGTCTCGTTAGGTGCCCGGGAGGCACATGGGCCCATTCGAGCCCAATCCAAATATACCAACGAGTCCCAAATAATAATACGAACTCTCTCGAGCCTTCGAAACACCCAAAACAATGCTAAAACTCAAAATCACACCCCCAAACCCCAAGAACCAAACTTAGAAATTTTCAGTTTTCTAGACTTCGCTCACAACGCGCCGAATCGACCTATACAACTCGAAAAGACCTCAAATTTTGCAGGCAAGTCATAATTAACATAACGAAACTATTCCTGGTCTCGGAACTCCATTCGGACCTTGATAACACAATAACACGTCCCAAACCAAAGTATGAACTTAAGGAGCTTCTTATTTGAATATTTTGCGCTGAAATGCCCCCAGGTCATCAGAAACCCAATCCGAACATACGCCCAGGTCTAAAATCATCACGCGAAGCTACCGGAACCGATGAAACTCGATTCCGAGCTCATTTACCAAAAATGTTGACCGAAGTCAAACTTGGCCTTAAAGGCCAACCTTAAGAAACCAATTGTTCCTATAGCACACAAAACACCTCTGAATCCCGTACCACCAGTCCCCGCAAGTCATAAATCATAAAATTCCACTATGGGAAGTTCCATTTAGGGGAACAGGGTCCGATAACGCAAAACGACCGGTCGGGTCGTTACACATATATACTTCTTTCAACCATTATTTGTTGTATTATTAGTAGTTCGTGAATTGTGACACCAGACCCTGGGGTACTTTTATAGTTATATATTTAGTTCGTGATTTGGTTTAATTATTGATCGTTATTAGTATTTCATGAAGTTATCTAGTGGAAATTATTAGATTCGTATTTAATTTGAATTGTTCTATTATGTGTAAGTAACTTTAAAGGAAAATGGTTAGTAAATTTCTAACATTGGCTTGCCTAGCAAGTATTGTGTTAGGCGCCATCACGATCTCGTGGTTTGGGAATTTGGGTCGTGACATGCTTCTTGTCAAAAACTAAGAAGAGCATCAATAAAAGATGATTTGATTTTTTCAGTACACTTGGTTATCAATCCCAATAGTAATAGTAGTGCATTTAATAAGAGAAATATTTTTATCAATATATTAAAACGCAATTTGTTCAAATCACATGATAAAATTAAAAAGATATCTTAGCTAGTAGAAATGAATATGTTGATCAACTAAATAAAAGACTGATTGCAAAATTTTATAATAAAAATAAAATATTTTTTAATTTTTGACTCAGCAGAAAATGATACCAATAATTACTACCAAGAAGAATACCTAAATAGTTTAATACCAAATGGTCGTCTACCATATATGTTTGTTGTCAAGTTTATTATTTCTTACGTATGTTAGTGTCACCGTATAAATACATAAAATAGACTAAGTTAAAATTGATCTTCCATTGTATATAGATTCATTTTGAAAACAAATATGTCTGTCATGCTACTGAAAAACTTAGATACGCCGAATAGCTTATGTAATAGCACACATATGGTATATAGAAGTTTTGACAATAACGCCATACATGCAAAAATTATGATACTCGTCAATGTGTTTCTAAGTATATTCTTATCCCTGAATTCAATTTTCGCCTTTCGAAACTAAGGAAATCCTTTTAAAATTGTGTAAAATAATTTTTAGCATGATTATGTTTTGCAAATATAACAATAAAGCACAAGGACAAACATCCTAAATATTGAACTATTTTTACCGAAATATGTTTTCTGGTACGAACAAATATATGTTGCACTTTGAAGAGGGATATCAAGATCGACCACAAGAGTTTTGGTTAAGGCAGAGCAACCAAAGTATTAGGAGGAAACATACACAAAAAATATTGTCCAGAAAGAAGTTTTCGCTAAGATATCATCACATTAAATATTTTTAAACTATAATACATAATTATCTATCTAATATGACAAAATTGATCATTTGTGTAAGTTTTGATGATGTATTTTTATTTTAAATTCATGTATTATGTTAATGTAATAATATATTTCGGCATTTTAATGATTGTTGTATTATTATACATAAAATTACTCTCATTAATTAATTTTTTTTTCATTCATCTATATTATTATAAAATCATGAATACAATGTCGGTTTACAAAAATAACCTTATAATATTAAGCATAATAACTCAATATAAAATCACATAACCTGAATTCTAGATATTATCCTTATAATCCTATTAGTTTTAGGACATAATACTACACGTTAGGAATTTTTTTAGTATAATTACTTTCGGGTGGTCTAATTCATATAAAATTGAACAGATAAATATCTTAAGTCATGTGATCATATTACTTTTAGGATATACTTCTTAAAAATTTTCATTACTAATATAAATTGAAAACATATTACAATGTCTTGTTACTAACTTAATTTGAGAATGTATTATATTATCCAAATCCATTTAGGAAAAGGAAAGCCTATTTTATCATAAAAGCATAAATACAATATTAATATACCAAAACAGCCCTAAATATTAAGCGAAAGAACTCATAGGGAAATGAAATAATAACCTATTTTTCGGACTACAATACCATCTTTTCTATTTCTTAATATTTAAGATTTTAAAATTAATAAAATTTTGTCTATTCAAAATATGTATGAAGGTTTAAGAAAATCTGTAACGACCCGACTGGTCATTTTGAGAGTACTAGTCTTGATCTCCTATTTACTGCTTTCCCCATATCTTTTTCTGCTTATGTGACTTGCCGGGGGGTCTTTTTTATAGTTTCGGAGTGATTTGGGACATTTAGTCACTAAAATGTAAGTTTGAGTTCTAGGATTTTAACCTTAGTTAAAACTGTGTGAAGACGGCTCTAGAGTGGATTTTCATCGGTCCTGTTAGCTCCATTGGGTGATTTTGGACTTAGGAGCGTGTCCGGATTGTGTTTTGGAGGTCTGTAGCTGGATTAGGCTTGAAATGGCGACAGTTGAATTTTTGGAAAGTTTGACCGGGAATCGACTTTTTGATATCGGGGTCAGATTCCCACTCCGGAAGTTGGAGTAGGTATGCAATGTGGTATATGACTTGTGTGCCAAAATTGAGGCCAATCGAACGCGATTTGATAAGTTTCGGCATCGGTTGTAGAAGTTTGAAATTTCAAAGTTCATTAAGTTTGAATTGGAGGGTGATTCATTTTTTAAGCGTTGTTTGATGTGATTTGAGGGCTCGACTAAGTTCGTATAGTGTTTTAGGATTTGTTGATATGTTTGGTTGGGGTCTCGGGGGCCTCGTGTGAGTTTCAGATGCTTAACATATCGAAATTGAACTTATGTAAACTGCTGAAGTTTTTCAACTTCTAGTGTCATCGCACCTACGGTGGGGATGGCAGAAAGTGCGTACATGCACATGCGAGTGCAAGATCGCGGAAGAGGATTTGGGCAGCCCAGGAAGGATTCGCAGGTGCGGAAGGAGCATTTCTATGGTGGGAAGATGCGCAGGAGCGATGGGGTCGCAGGTGCAATGCTTTAGTCGCAGGAGCGCATCCGCAGGTGTGGTCCTCCAATTGCTGAAGCAGACTCCGAGGATTTACGTCAAGCCCGCACCTGCAATGGATTTTCTGCAGGTGCGGTACCGCTGGTGCGGTACCGCTGGTGCGACTATATATCCGCAAGTGCGAAATCACTGGGCAGAAAAGAGGGATTTCGAGGGTTTTATCCCATTTTCAATTTTGGGACTTTGAGAGCTCAGATTGAGGCGATAATTCAAGGGTTTTTCACATAAATATTTTGGTAATGATTCTTAACTCATTTATGGTTATATTCCATTAATCTATAGTTGATTTCATCATTCAATTAAGGAATTTGGTTGAGAAATTTGGGGGAAAAGTTGGAAAGTTCTTCAACTAAGTTTTTGGGTTTTGAATTTTGATATAGGATTTGGATAATTTTGATGCGAGTGATCTCGTGAGTGATTGAGTGTTCATATTTTGTGACTTTTACCCGATTCTGAGACGTGGGCTCAGGTCGACTTTTTGGGATGATTTTTGAAATTCTTGTTAAAGTCTTGATTTCATTAATTAGATTAGTCTATTATAGTTGTATTTATGGTATGTTATTGTTTTGGCTAGATTTCGGCCATTCGGAATCGGATAATCGAGGAAAGGGCATTCTTATTGACTGATTGAGCTTGGTTCGAGGTAAGTGGCTTGCCTAACCTTGTGTGCGGAAAATCCCCTTAGGATTTGGTACTTTTGTGATACTTTTGTGATATATGAGACCGTGTACGCGAGGTGACAATTGCATATATGGGCTAATTATTGTAAATTTCGGGTTTTCACTGAGTAATAGCCTGTTACACCTTAATTGAGTTATACTTGCATGTGTAGTTATCCTGTTTAGCCTAGTTTTGCATGTTAACGTGTCTTAAATGCTTATTTGAATTCTGTTGTCATGACCCCAAATCTAAATTGGCCGTGATGGCACTTATCGTGATACTAGGCTAGCCAATTCACTGAAAATAACATAATGATTTTCCATTTAATACATCAAATATCCGAACTTTTCATAATAATTATGTTTCTTAAGCATTTCAAAACAATAAAAATGATTAGAACATCTAAACACAGCCCCAACATCTGGAGTCAATCGTCATGAGCATCTAAGAGGTGATACAGTCTAATATAAATCCTCTACTACAACAAGTCTGGGAAGTAAAGTAAAATGACAGAGTAGCAAGGAGAAAGAGTAAGTTGCGAACGCTGAGCAGCTACCTCACAATCTCCGAACAATGCTCCAAATGGGGTAGCTCAACTATCGCTCTGCCCCGGTACCTGAATCTGCACACAAGGTGCAGGGAGTAACGTGAGTACGCCAACTCAGTATGTAACCAAAGTATCTAAAAACTTGAGTGCAGTGACGAGCATTTAAACTTTATAGTTTCATAAAAAATAAGTACCAGTAAAGGTAATAGATCAAGTCAAGAGTCCACATTTACCAAAGATTTCACAAAACTCCAGTTTTTCCGTTTAAACTGTATAAAACATTAGTCAACATTTATCAAAGAGGCTCAGTGTAAAGAAAAGTGAAAACAGTAGTTTCATAAAAATATCAGCCACTCGGGCAGAATGTCACTCACAAATAAAGCCTCTCGGGCAAGCCTCTCAGTCACTCGTGACTCTACTCTCATGAATCAATGCTCACACTCAGCACTCTTACTCATTAGGTACCATATAACAACTGTTGCAGCGTGCAGCCCGATCCAATATATATATATTGATGCGGCGTGCAGCCCGATCCATATAACATACGCTGCGGCGTGTAGCACGATCCATATAATAGTCGACTGCGCCCACTGAGGGTGTACAGACTCCGGAGAGGATCCTACAACCCAACTGCTATATTTTTGCGGCATGCAGCCCGATCCAATATGTATATTGATGCGGCGTGCAGCCCGATCCATACATAATATATATTGATGCGGCGTGCAGCCCGATCCATATGTAATATATATATATATATATATATATATATATATATTTCTTCGGTGCGCAGCCCGATCCATAACTATCCTCACATACTCGGCTCTCGGCCTCACTCAGTCATCCTCACTAGCCACTCGGGTAATTCATCTCAACTCACGGGACTCAGCCTAAAATATCTCTCAGAGTTTCAAAACAGTGTGATAACAGTGAAAATAACAACAAGTGGTAAACATGACTGAGTTCACAAATGTTCTATCAGGATGGTGTGGGAATAGTGTAAAAATACCCTTGAGGGTCTAAACAGGTCGGCACAAGGCCCCAAACATGGCTTACATCCCATAAACAAGTATAAATTTCTAAAATACAACTTATCGTAAGGTTTCAAATCGAATACGCGGCTTAATAGTCGCTACGGGATGGACCAAGTCATAGTCCCTATCGGTGCACGCCCACACGCTCGTCACGTAGCATGTGTGTCACCTTATTTCCAAAACAATATAAAATACCTGGGCTTCATACCCTCAGGTCTAGAGTTACAATCGTTACTTACCTCAAAACGGTCTGAAAACTACTCCGCGATGCTCTTTCCCCTCGAATCGGCTCCCAAATGCTTCGAGTCTATCAAAATCAGATTAAAAACATCAAAATATGCTAGGGAGACGAAACCCATTCGAAAACTATCAAAATTAGGCACAATTCCCGGAAATGGCCAAACACGAGCCCCGGGCCCATGTCTCGGGATTCAATAAAAATCACAAAACAGGAATCCTCATCCCCTCGCGATTATACCCATATCAAATTTACCAGAATCCGACCTCAATTGCCCATTCAAATCATAAAAAGAATTTCTCAAATTTTCCTCTCATATTTCCCGATTTCCACTTTAAATTTCTCAATTTACATGATAAAAATCAAGGCTAAATCATGATATTAACTTAAAAGTGATTGAAGAACACTTACCACAAGAATCCTACTGAAAATTTCTTCCCAATCCTCGTTCTCCCGATCTCTCTAATGGGTTTTTGCAAGAATAGACTAAACCCTCGTTTTTTAACTTAAAAAGAGTCTGCCCAGATTTTACTCTTCGAGAACGCGACCCTAGGCACGCGTTCGCATAGCACATTCCAACAGCCCCAATTTAACTCTACCCGAACGCGATGCACAACCTCCCCAAGACCTACACGAACGCATGGACCCAGTCGCAAACGCATAGGCCAATAGGCATGGGGTCCTTAGACGACTCACACTCTACGCGAACGCACCAACTCCCCCGCGTTCGCGATGACCACTTTGCTCACCACTTTGCGTTCATATCCCTACGTCCGTGAACGCATAGAACAACTGCCTCCCCACTTCCACAAAACACTCTATGCGAACTTGAACCACCCTCCGCGAATGCATAGAGTAAAACTCTGCAGCAAAAATACTAGCAAAACAACCAAGTTTGAAATCCAAAAATCGATCCGTTAACCACCCGAAATTCACCCGAGGCCCTCGGGACCTCAACCAAACATACCAACACGTCCCATAACCTCATTCAAACTTAGTCGAGCCTTCGAAACACCAAAAACAACACAAAAACACCAAAAAACATCAAATTCAAGCCTATGAACTTAGAAACTTCTAAATTTCACCAAGGATGTCGAAACCATCCAAAACACATCCGATTGACCTGAAAATTTGCACACATATCCAAAATGACATTACGAACCTGCTCCAACATTCCATTCCGAACCTTATAGCCTATTTTCCACTACCGACCGGAAATCTCCAAAAACTAACTTTTGCCAATTCAAGCCTAATTCTACACCGGATATTAAAACCACATTCCGAACACACTCCTAGGTCCCAAATCACCTAAAGAATATATCCGAGCAATAAAATCTACATTCCGAGGTCGTTTACCAATAAGTCAACTTTCGGTTGACTTTTCCAACTATTGAACCAAGTTAAGAGACTAAGTGTCTCATTTCTCTCCAAAAATCGCTCCGAACCCGAGCCAACAAATCTAACACAACATAATGAAGTTGAACCACATATAATGAAGCAGGAACGGGGGGAACGGGGCTATTACTCTCGGAACGACCAGCCGAGTCGTTACATTTGTGTCGCATGTTTAGTTGAATTCCTGTCTTTACTTGATTTGTATCAACCTTAGATGTAGAATTCTTGCTGTTAATTGTTTCTCCACCAATTTGAGTTGTGTGTTTACTTTTGAGACTATGAGGCGGTACCTCGGGAGATCCCCCTGCATATTTACTTTTGGGACTACAAGGTCGTACCTCGAGAGATCCCCCTATACATTTACTTTTGGGATTACGAGGCGGTACCTCGGGAGATCCCCTTGCACATTTACTTTTGAGACTACGAGGCGGTACCTTGGGAGATCTCCTCTCATATTTACCATTGGGACTACGAGACGGTATCTAGGGAGATCACATGTTGAGTATTTACTTTTGGGACTACAAGGCGGTATCTCGGGAGCGTCCCTGTTGTTATCTCATTGTGCTGCGTTGTTAATTCTTTGTAATTTATTTCTATTATATTCTTCATTTTTCCTTCATTTATTATACCATCTATCTTATTATTATATCCCAGTAGGTCCCGGACCTGTCCTCGTCACTACTCTACCGAGGTTAGGCTTGGCACTTACTGAGTACTGTTGTGGTGTACTCATTCTACTCCTCTGCACTTATTTTGTCTACAGATCCAGGTGCTTCTTATCAGCCCCGCTATTAGCTCTGAGTGCTTGCTGTTGTACGGAGACTTCAAGGTACATATGTTGTGTCCGCAGACCTCAGAGTCCCCTTCTACTCCCTCATTTTCGTATTTTACTTAGATTTTGGTTTATAGAGATACTAGTTTCTTTTCTGTAGCTTGTGACTTATGACTATCGGGTTTTGGAAAAATATTTTGTGTACTCGAGTGTTGGGTTTTGTACATGCCGAGCGGCATATTATCAGTTGTACAATTATTCTGTTGCAGGTTAGTTGTTAATTTTGCTTTGATTTCCGTTTTTCACAAATTATTAAGCTTACCTAGTTGTAGAGACTAAGTGTCGTTACAGCATCTTACGGAGGGAAAGTTTCGATCGTGACAAGTTGGTATCAAAGCTCTAGGTTCATAGGTTTCATGAGTCACAAGCCGGTTTATTAGAGTCTCGCGGATCGGTATGGAGACATTTGTACTTCTCTTCTGGAGGCTATGGAACTGTAAGGGAAAAAAATTACACTTCTTTGATTCCGTGTCGTGCAAAAATTTTCGACTTCAAAATTCTAAACTTCTGCATTCTATTCTCTCATGGATGGTGAGGATACGTACAAGAGGATCTGATGACCAGGCACCCGCGCCCCCTGCTAGAGCCGCGAGAGGTCGGGGCCGGGGTAGAGGTCGGGGCCGTCCAAGTGATGCAGCCAGAGCACCCACACGAGCTGCTACAAAGGAGCCCCTAGTAGCTCCAGCTAGAGGACAGTCACCTGAGGTACCTGTTGCTGCACCAGCCCTCTAGGAGACTCTAGCCTAGTGTTTGAGCATGTTCAGCACCTTGGCTTAGGCTGGATTGATTCCACTTGCTCCTGCCATATCTCAGGTCGGGGGAGGAGCACAGACTCCCCCCGCCCGTAACCCAGAGCAGCAGGTTCAATTCGACCAGGCTCTAAAGATTATATTGATGCAGCCGGTAGCTCCAATTCAGCCCGAGGCTAGTGCAACAATTTCTGAGGCAAAGCAGCTCAGACTTGAGAGGTACAAGAAGTACCACCCTCCTACCTTCAGTAGATTGGTGTCAGATGATTTTCTGGAGGAGTGTCACCATATTTTTCGTACTATGGGTGTAGCAGAGTCGAGTGGGGTTTCTTTTACTACATTTCAGCTTATAGGAGCAGCCTATCAGTGGTGGTGTGCTTATGAGTTAGGTAGTCCAGGTGAGGCAGCTTCACTTAGATGCACTCAGTTCTCGGACATGTTCTTAAGGGAGTATGTTTCCTAGAGTCTTAGAGGCGCATGGCGCATGGAGTTTGAACAGTTGCACCGGGGTTCTATGACTGTGTTAGAGTATGCAGTTCGCTTCAGTGATTTGGCCCGACATGCACCAGCCTTGGTTGATACAATTCGAGAGAAGGTCCGTTGGTTTATCGAGAGACTCCACCCAGTTCAGGATTAGCATGGCCCAGGAGTTGGAGATAGATATTTCTTACTAGCAGGTGGTGAGTATTGCTAGGACATTAGAGGGTATGCTTGCCCGGAAGAGAGATGAGAGGGAGGCCAAGAGGTTTCGAGAGTCTGGCACTTATAGTGGTACTCATGCCCCAGCTGTAGTTTGTAATGGTAGGGGCTATGTGAGTTGCCCCGTTCATTCAGCACTTCCAGCTGCCAATGGTATTCTGACCCCTTCTAGGCCCCATGAGCCTTATTATGCACCGTCAGTATCTAGTGTACCTCCTGCACGGGGTTCTTTCAGCGGTCAGTCTAGCAGATCTGACCCGAGCCAGTCACATCAGCCATGCCCTCTGAGAGATTGTTTTGAGTGTGGCGACACTCGCCATATGGTGAGGGATTGCCCCAGACTTAGGAGGGGTGCACCTCCACTGACTTCTCAGGCACCACGTGCTCCACCGGGTCCTCAGGCTATGATTACAGCACCGGCTACCACTCCACCTGCTCAACCAGCTCGAGGTGGAGATCAGGGAGGTAGAGGTCGCCCTAGAGGGGGAGGCCAGACCAGATTATTATGCTCTTCCTGCTCGTACAGAGGCAGTTGCTTCCGATTCTGTCATTACAGGTATTGTTCCGATCTGTCATAGAGATGCGTCGGTTTTATTTGATCGAGGCTCCACTTGTTCCTATGTGTCATCTTATTTTACCCCGTATTTGGGCATACCTCGTGATTATTTGAGTTCTCATGTTTATGTGTCTACACCTGTGTGAGATTCTATTGTTGTTGACCGTGTGTATCGGTCGTGTTTGGTTGTTCTTAGTGGTTTTGAGACCAAAGCCGACTTATTATTGCTCAGTATGGTATACTTTGATATTATTTTAGGCATGGACTGGTTGCCACCCCATTATGCTATTCTTGATTATCACGCCAAGACTATGGCGCTGGCTATGCCAAAATTACCGTGATTAGAGTGGAGAGATACCTTAGAGTATACTCCCAGCAGAGTTGTTTAATTTCTTAAAGCTCAATGAATGGTTGAGAAGGGGTGTGACGCGTATCTAGCTTATGTGAGAGATGTCAGTAGTGATACCCCAACAATTGAGTCAGTCCCTGTCACGACCCCAAATCCACTAGTCGTGATGGCACCTAAACCAACCCGCTAGGTAAGCCAACTAGTAACTATCCAATTCCAATGATATTAACAAGACAATTAAACAAAAGTATTTACTGAATCTTATACATTTCCCAAGGACTGGTACTACAAATCATGAGCTTCTAAGAATAGAATTTACAAAGCTGAAATAAAATAAATACATCGTCTATTTGAAAAGTACATAAACAGAGTTTTATAGATCTAAAGCTACCACGAACAAGGGGTAGCTACAATCGGGATGCAAGTACATCTTCAATCCAGCTCCCACCCAACATAACAACATCAGCTGCCAACATCTGCACGCAAGGTGCAGAAGTGTAGTATGAGTCTAACCGACCCCATGTACTCAGTAAGTAACAAGCATAACCTTAGGTTAAAAATAGTGACGAGCTAACACAAGGTCTGGTCCTATACCAATATTCCACAACAGTTTATAACAACATAATACAAGTAATAAATGAGGTATCTCAGAAGTAAAATGCTCAGCTCGTTCACAGTTCTAGAAAATGGGCATGCTTTTCAAGTATCTCAGTGAAAACTTAATTCTTTTACTGAAAATTCCAAAATATGAGTAAGTTTGAAAACTGTGATTTTTTACAAAAATCCTTTCAAAAATAAGTAAGATGTTTCATTTTCAGATAGTATGAGGAAAGTATGTCTCTATGCCTACATGTCAAGATACAGGTAAAATCATAAATGTCCCCAAAACTGGGTAGCAGAAGGAAATGTATCTCTATGCATGCATCTCAAGTACGCATATCAAATGTAATGCATCTAGATGATGAGATCAAGTACTCACACTCTCATAGTACTCAATCTCACTTTCTTGCATCCTCTCTCACTATGCTCAATGCCCAGCACACTCAATTATTCAGCGATGAACAATACATGTTGTGGCATGTAGCCCGATCTATATATATATAGTCGATTATGCTCACTGGGGGTGTGCAGACTCCGGAGGGGCTCCTTCAGCCCAAGCGCTATATCGCTGTGACGTGCAGCCCTATCCCATAAAAATGTAATCAATATATCGCTACAACGTGCAGTCCGATCCCATAAAATGTAATTAATATATCGTTGCGGCATACAACCTGATCCCACAAAACATAATCAATATATTGTTGCAGCATGCAGCCCGATCCCATAAAATATCACTCTCACTCAGGCCCTCAGCCTCACTCAGTCAACAATCTCTCCAGTCTCACTCACAGGCTCACAATGTCATGAAACTAGCCCGACAACAATGATATGGTGTATCAATAAAAAATAACTGAGACTGAGATATGCTATGAATGCATGGATATGACTAAGTACAAAATATCAATGAAATCAATGATACGACAGTAAGAAACAACCACTATGGGTCCAAACAGTATCCGCATAATGCCTAAACATGATATCTAGCATGATTGACAAACTAACTACTTTATCATATGGTGGAAACACTGATATCAACAAAGTCAGACCAGTATACAATGCCATGGAAGCATCAGAGTCTTAATTCACATGGTGTACGCCCACACGCTCATCACCTAGCATGTGTGTCACCTCAATACAAACCACAAAACACGTATTACGGGGTTTCATACCCTCAGCACTAAGTTAGGAAGAGTTACTTACCTCGAACCAACCAATTCCAATACCGAGCAAGCCAAGCGATGCTCCAAAAATGCTATCCCACGCGTGTCAACCTCTGAATAGCTCGAAACTAGCCAAAAATAACTCAAATATATCAATTAACACAAAAGGAAACAAACCAAATTGATAAAATTCGAATCTTTAATCAAAAGCCCATAATCGACCCAAAAATAAAACCCGATCCCACACCCCGAAACCCGAAAAAACACACAAAATCCGACAACCCGTTCAATCATACTAATTTCATCCAATTCCGACTCCGAGTGGACGTTTAAAACTCAATTATTCACTTTAGAAAAGTTTTTGATAAAAACCCTCAATTCTCCAATCAAAATATGGATTAATTCAAAAATGAACTTCTGTGATCATATTAAAATACACAAATTGTAGTTGGATACTGACCCCCATGAAAAGACGAGAATAAATCCGCGAAAATCACCTCAATCGGAGCTCTAGAACTCAAGATATGCTCAAAATACCAAAAGAACGCAGTCTGATTTTTTTTTATACATAGGGATTTTTGCTTTTGCGACAAAAACTCCGCACCTGCGCTTTTCCAGCTTTCATTTCCGCTTTTGTGAAACATTTTGCACCTGCGGGGTCGCAGATGCGGACCCAACTTCGCATCTGCGAAGCACTAGCACCAGTTCTCTTCTCTTACACTAAAATGAGCGTAACTCCCTCATACGATGTCCAAATTCGACGATTATTTTTTCTATGGCTCCATAATTAAGATACGGATCTAATGCTTCAATTAAAACAGAAATTTAATCTTATTTTATTAATTTGGTACCATTTATGCTTGAAGAAACGACGTCGAAACATAAAAAACGAGCGCAACACAACCCAAATCTATCAGAAACTCACTCGAGCCCCTCAGGACCCCGTCCAAACATACCAACAAGTCCCATAACATAACACGGACTTAATTGAGGCCTCAAAACACATATAACAACATCGAAACGACAAATCACACTTCAAATCATACTTAAATGAACTTTTAACTTTCAATTCCATAACTCGTGCCGAAACATATCAAATCATCCCGGAATGAACCGAAGTTTTGCACGCAAGTACCAAATGATATGATGAAGATATTCCAATTCCCTGAACCACAATCTGAATTTGATATCGTCAAAGTCAACATCTGGTCAAACTTATGAACTTTCCAAACCTTCAAATTTCCAATTTTTGTCAACTTATGTCGAAACCTTCTAGAAACATCCAAATGCAAATCCGGGAATACGACTGAGTCTAAAATCACCATCCGGACCTATCGGAACCATCAAAACTCTTTTCTAAGGTCAAATTCACAAAAAGTCAAACTTGGTCAACTCTTTCAACTTAAAGCTTCAACCATGAAATTCATTCTTCCAAACCGATTCTGAATAACCTGAAAACCAAAATCGATGATTCACATAAGTCAAAATACGTCATACAGAGCTAATCATGACTGTAAACTACCGAGCGAAGTGTAAATGCTCAAAATAACCGATTGGGTCGTTACAATCCCAGTAGTAAGGGATTTTCTAGGTGTATTCCATCTGATCTTCAAGGCATACCGCCCAATAGAGATATTGAATTTGGAATTGAGTTATTTCCACGCACTTAGACCACCTCTATTCCTCCATATCGTATGGATCCTCTCTAAGGACCCGTAAAATTTTCTTGTTTAAAAATAATGTCGAACAAGTCCCCGAGTTGTTTTATTGTGGGAATCTTTGAAGCAGACCTGAACTGAGCAAAAAGTACCCCGAGACTTGAAGAATGTAATTTTCCCGAAAGTAGGTGCTATGTGACGCACTATGCGATCGCACAGCGTGTATGCGGACCGCATAATGGTCGCATACCTAGGCAGGATACTACCCCATTTGAAGTCAACTATGCGGTCCAGTATGTGATCGCATAACGTGTATGCGGACCGCACAATTGGTCGCATATCTAGGAAATGTGTTTTGGATTTTTGGCCCATCTTGAGGGCCATTATCCGGTCAGATCTGCGAACCGCATGTCAGGGATGCGATCGCACTCCTAACCGCATTCTTGTGTCGGGCCCTATTTTTCTAATTTTTAAAACCCGACCCCAGTTCATTAAAACACCCCTCCCCTTCATTTTTAACTATTTTCTGAACAAAATTAGAGAGAGGGGAGAGAGGGTTTTTGAGGGAGAAAGCTTCATCTTTACCAATTGGATTTTCAAAGTTACTCAGGCCTGGAAATTTTGAGTAATCATCTTCTTCTTCATTCTAACAGGTAAGAATCCCCAAACCCTTTTCATTGGTTTTCTAATTTTAAACAAAAGGGGGGAGACTCTCATGAATTAATTCTTGAAAATATAAGTTTATACCTTGCATGCATGATCATTAAAGTCCATAATCTAGTAAGAGGAAGTGGGTTGGGGTAAAGTTCACAAATAAGGGGTTGGCAATCTAAGGGGGGTATCACATAGCAGTTGATAAATGCTTAAAAAGAGTTTAAATTGTATGCATGGTTTCCAATTCTGAGTTGAATATGTTTAATTGTGAACTAGATTGACGGTACTAGTCGGTCCGGTGATCTGTGAGTAAAAGTTAAAAAGGAATTTCGACCCCAGGTACATATGGCTAATTTTAACCTTCGTAGAATCCTCTTGTTGAGTCCGAGTATTTGGTATGTGTACCGTTTTTGGAAATATGTGAATTGATTGTTCAAACGTGTTGAGGTGTGAGATTCTATTCTCTGATTTTCCTGGTTGATTGTCATGCTACTGTGCTGTATGGAGTTGTGAAAGGTTTTTGATGTGTAATGAATGAAAGATTGATAATGTGCTCAAATGTGGGAATGTAAAAAATTGTTGAAAGCCATACGTGGAAAGTAATGAAAAAGAGTATTCTGAAACAATGTAACTGAATTGAGCGATTGTGGCAACACCGTGTTCATGAAATTACTACTTGATAAGAGTTATAGTGCCTTGGGCCCAAATAAATAAGTCGTTGTTATGAATTTGCATTCCTTGAAATGGTGATTCTTGTGATGAAATTGTTTGTGATTATGTTGTGAATTAAAATTGTCAGGCGGTGTCGGGTTGCGCGCTGCAACACGAAGTAATAAGGTTGATGGGTTGTGGTGATAAGGGTGGCCGAGGTAATAAGGCGGCCAAGGTAATAAGGATGGAATGTCATCGTTATCACTATTGAAATGAAAATCTATGAGCTATTGAATATGATGATGTTGAAAGGGGAAAAGGAGAGATTGTGCATCTTGTTTGATTTTGGTTGTTTGCTTCCACGTGCATTGATTTATTTGGTTCTATTGTTGTTCCTTAATTGTGTATTGCTTGATTGTACTTGGGATAAAGTTTGTTTATACATACTAGTACTATCCCACAGTACTAACGTCCCTTTTGCCAGGGGCACTACATCTTTTATATGGATGTAGGTGGGTCCATAGTAGGATGCTCAACTCGCCGTGAGTGTACCTTCCCCTCACCCTTTTCAGCTGTACTGGTGAGCCACACTTCCTCTCGGGGCCATGCGTAGTTCAGGCCTTTTCCTTTTTGAGTGTATTATGTACTGTAAGATATAGCCGGGGCCTTGTTTCCGGCAAGTATTTTATAAGCTCCTAGTACTCTTAGAGGCTCCGTAGACACTATGTGGGTGTATATGTATATTTTGGGCAGTGGTTGTATGTATTTGTAATCGTGGTCCGTAATGAGAAGTGGCGTATCTAATATGTATAAATTGGACTTAATGTGGTATTCACGTACTTTTAATCTTATCTCACTGTTTCACATAAATAATATATGTTATAAACACGGGGAAACGCATTGGGTGGGAAAGGCAAATCAGGTCCGCTTGACCGGGGGTCACCCGACCGCGTCCCTCGATTTTGGGGCGTGACATCCTCCTGAGTTGAAGGAATTGAAGAAGCAGTTACATGAGTTGCTTGATAAGGGCTTCATTCATCCCATGTGTCACCTTGGGGTGCTCCTATTTTGTTTGTGAAGAAAAAGGATGGTTCTATGCGTACGTGCATTGATTATCGCCAGTTTAACAAAGTTACAGTGAAGAATAAGTATCCATTGCCTCGTATTGATGACCCATTTGATCAGTTACAGGGTTTCAGGGTGTTTTCCAAGATTGACTTACGCTCAGGCTATCATCAGTTGAAGATTCTAGAGCCAGATATCTTGAAGACTTCTTTCAGGACTTGGTGTGGTCACTACGAGTTCCTTGTGATATCATTTGGGCTGACCAACGCCCAGCAAGCATTTATGCACTTGATGCACAGTGTGTTCTGGCCCTATCTTGACTCATTTGTCATTGTGTTTATTGACAATATTCTGGTATACTCCCGGACTCGGGAGGATCATCAGCAGCACCTGAGGGTTGTGCTTCAGAACCTGAGAGAAAAGAAGTTATATCTAAAAAATTTCAAGTGTGAGTTTTGGCCTGATTCAGTGGAATTTTGGGTCATGTGTTGTCGAGTGATGGGATCAAGGTGGATCCGAAGAAGATGGAAGCAGTGCAGAGTTTCCTAGACCGTCCTCAGCTACGAAGATCCGAAGTTTTCCTTTTTTGGCAGGGTATTACCGTTGATTTGTAGAGAGTTCCCATCTATTGCAGCACCTATGACCAGGATGACCCAAAAGGGTGCTCCGTTCAGGTGGACAGAGGAGTGTGGGGAGAGGTTTCAGAAGCTCAAGACAGCTTTGACTACATCCCCAATATTGGTATTGCCTACAGGTTCGGGGTCTTATATTGTATATTGCGATGCATCACGGATTGGTCTCGGTGCAGTGTTGATGCATGACAGTAGGGTTATTGCCTATGCGTCCAGACAGCTGAAGGTGCATGAAAGGAACAATCTTGTCCATGACCTTGAATTAGCAGCTATTGTTCATGCCTTGAAGATTTTGCAGCACTATTTGTACGATGTCCCTTGTGAGATCTACATCGATCATCGAAGTTTGCAGCATCTGTTCAAGCAGAAAGACCTTAACTTTCGACACCGGAGGTGGTTAGAGCTGTTCAAGGATTAAGATATCACCATTTTGTACCATCCCGGGAAGGCCAATGTGGTAGCCGATGCCTTGAGTCGCCGGGCGGAGAGTTTGGGGAGATTATCATATCTACCAGCAATAGAAAGGCTATTGGCGTTGGATGTTTAGGCCTTAGCCGACCAGTTTGATAGATTGGATATTTTTTGGCCGAGTCAAGTGTTGATTTATGTGGTCTCTCATTCTTCTCTTTATGATTGTATCAGGGAGCGTCAGTATGATGACCCCTATCTACTTGTCCTTATGGATACGGTTCAACACAGTGATGCTAAGGAGGTCACTATTGGAAATGATAGTTCATTGAGGATGCAGGGGAGGATGTGTGTGCCGAATGTAGATGGTTTGCGTGAGTTGATTCTCCAAGAGGCTCACAGTTCGCTGTACTCCATTCATCTGGGTGTCGTGAAGATGTATCGGGACTTGAGGCAGCATTACTGGTGGAGGAGAATGAAGAAGGACATAGTGAAATATGTAGATCAGTGTCTAAATTGCCAGCAGGTAAAGTATGAGCATCAACAGCCAGGTGGATTGCTTCATAAATTAGAGATTTTGGAGTGGAAATGGGAGCGGATTACTGTGGATTTCGTTGTTGGGCTTCCACAGACTTAGCGGAAATTTGATACAGTTTGGGTGATTGTGGATAGGCTGACCAAGTCAGCTCATTTAATTCCTACGATGACTACTTATTCTTCCACGCAACTTGCTTGAGTTTATATCCGCGATATTGTCAGGCTTTATGGCGTACCGATATCTATCATCTCTGATCGGGTTATACAGTTCACATCAAGGTTCTGGAGGGCCGTGCAACATAAGTTAGGTACTCGGGTTGAGTTGAGCACAACATTTAACCCTCAGACAGACGGACAGTCCGAGCGCATTATTCAGATATTAGAGGATATGCTCTGTGCATATATGATGGCGTTTGGAGGTTCTTCGGATCAGTTCTTGCCACTAGCGGTGTTTGTCTACAACAATAGTTATCAGTCGAGCATTCAGATGGCACCATATGAGGCTTTGTATGGTAGGCAGTGTCGGTCTCCAGTGGGTTGGTTCGAGTCGGTCGAGGCTAGGTTATTGGGTACAGACTTGGTTCAGGATGCTCTAGAGAAGGTTAAGGTGATTTGGGATCGACTTCACACAACCCAGTCTAGACAAAAGAGTTATGTGGATCGGAAGGTTTGCAATGTTTCGTTCATGGTTGGAGAGCGGGTTCTGCTTTGGGTGTCACCCATGAAGGGTGTTATGAGGTTCAGGAAGAAGGGCAGGTTGAGCCCAAGGTTTATTGTCCCACTCGAGGTGTTGCGGAGTGTTGGGGAGGTTGCTTATGAGCTTGCCTTGCCTCCTAGTCTAGCAGGAGTTCACCCAGTATTCCATGTTTCTATGCTCTAGAATTATCACGGCGATCCGTCTCATGTGTTAGATTTCAGCTCAGTCCAGTTGTATAAGAATCTATCTTATGTTGAGGAGCTAGTGGCTATTTTGGACAGGCATGTTTGAAAGTTGAGGTCAAAGAACATTGCTTCCGTGAAGGTTCAGTGGAGGGGTCAGTCGGTCGAGGAGGTAACTTGGGAGATCGAGCATGATATGCGCAGCCGTTATCCTCATCTTTTCACCACTTCAGGTATGTCTCTATACTCGTTCGAGGATGAACAATTATTTTAAGAGGGGGGATGTAACGACCCGGCCGGTCGTTTTGAGAGTATTATCCTTGATCCCATGTTTACTGCTTTCATTGTATCTTTTTCTGCTTTAGTGACTTGTCGGGGCGTCTTGTTTGTGATTTCGGAGTGATTTGGGGCACTTAGTCCCTAAAACGGAAGTTTGAATTCTAGGATTTTGACCGTAATTGGAACTGTGTAAATACGACTCCGGAACGGAGTTTCGTCGATTCCGTTAGCTCCGCTGGGTTATTTTGGACTTAAGAGTTGTTGATACCCAATTTTTCCTCAAAATAACTTTTCATAATAATTGGCATTTTTTCATAATTTTGTCAATTTATTTTCCTATTTATTTAGTGTTTTATATTCAATAACTATTCATAAATTGCATTACAAGTAATTTCAAATTATTTCTTACCTCAATATACCATTCTAATCCTGTCAGGATTTAATTCTTTCCTAAATTAGCCAATTTTGGCATTATTTAATTATAATTACAGCAATTTTACAATTATAGCCTAATCGTATATTTTATACCATTTTAATCACTGATTAGCCGTTTTACATTTTTTATATTAGCTAATTAACTAAATTGTACTTATTTAACCTCAATTTCATTGTTTTTATAATTATTATCTATTTTATTAATTATTTATTTAATTTTAATGGGTATTTAACAATCAGCCACATTTATTTAAATTATAGCCTAACTCTAAACCCAACCCACCTGATTTATTTAACCCAATCTATCCAGCCCAAAACCCAAATTCTTACCCGGTCCAATTTCAAACCAATCTGAGTCGTTTATCAAATTAGATCAACGACCCAGATATTTGTTACCACAATTAATCCCCAACTATCCCCCTTCCGACCCCTCATTCTCTCACGACCCCTCATCTCTCTACTCTCATCTCTCTCTCTCTCTCTAGTCTCTTCTAGAGACTTCCACCTCTTCAGTTCCGATGAACTCCTTTATCTTCTCCGGCCACCCCTTTGCCGAAGACCTTGAAGCCTTCATCCTCTTGCCCATCATGGCTCTCCTATGCCGGTGATGTCCTCCCTAAGGCCCTCAAAGGGGGGAAACCCGTCTGCTTACACCCATGGTGTTCCTGTCTACTTCAAGCCTCCAAAGCTTGATTCCGAGTAGGGTTTATGACCCTGAGGCTCGAGCTAGTGTTGTTCGAGGTATTTCTCATCTTCTCTGAGGTTTTCTGTAAAACCCTAACTCTTAAAACTTTCCGATTCTTTTAGATCTATGATAGATTTATGTATGTTTTAAGCTATTTCGTTGTTTTTCTCAAACATTCACCGATTTCCTCTAAAAAGGCTTTCCGTTTTCAAACTAGGGTTTCATGACCCCTCTTAAACGATTTTTCCATGACTTTTCAGTGTTATCCTAAGGTTTCTACTGTGTTTTAACGATTCATTCAAGTTTCTCTATCTTATATGAGTTGTTGTGTTTAAATCCCTAATTTCTAGTCCTAAGGCCTATGTTCCTGATTTGTCATTGATAATATGTTTGCATATGTGTTTGCGTTTCATGAGCTTTAAGATTCACTGATATTTTACCCTAGGTTATTCATCTATGTCTTTGATTTTTCTTGCTTTCCTGTTTATCTCACTGTTCACTCTGTAATTCATATGAATCCCTAGTTTCGTATGATTTCACTACTAAGGTTTCTGACTTCTTGCGTGTTATTTATTCAATTCATGTTAATCTCCTCTAATTGATGTTATTCCTGTTCGAATCCATGATTCTCTATAATTTTACTTTGTTAGGGTTCCTGATTTATTATTTAAATCCCTGATTCCTTGTGATTTGAAAACCTTACTGATTTCTTATGGGATATTCTTACTAATTTTCGACCATTAGCTTATTTTTTTACATGGTTAATTTACTGTTAATTGATCCCTATTTCCTTAATTAGAATCTGATGAACCTAGTCTCAATTGCATAATTGTATTGGGTTGAAATTGTTTCCTTATATATTATATGCATGGGAACTTTCCTTATTTGTTATTTGCCTACTAACCGTTTGAATTTAACCCCTTCAATTAAGGGATACCTATGCTAATTTTACACTGTTTGAATATTCCTTTAAGCTATATATGGTCCCTTTCCATATTTGTTACTCACTATTTCAATAACTCCCCTAATCATGGTAGTACTTGGGTTGATTTCACTCTGATTGATACTAAGTTCCATAATTGTTGATTGATTCTGATTTTTACCTTACTTTTCACTCAGCTTTCAAAACTATATATATGCATACTTTTCTCTCATTAAAAAAAAGACGAACTGATCTGTTCAAGATCTCTCTCTCACACAATTAAAAAAACTCTCTGCTCTCTCCTCTGCGCTAGCTACTCCTATTCTAAGTTAGTCGGCTGCAAGCCAAGGCTAACTATTGTGCATCTTTTACTTCCTGTTTGTATTACTACTTTCTTCACTTCACTGATGTTCTAGTTTAGATTTCAGTCCTCAAACCAACATGTTTCCACTACTGTGGTAATTCAGTATGCTTCTAATTTGCTTTTACTTATTATTCAGCATGTATCTAGGATCCTGATCTCCCCTCTGCATGTTAAGTTAGGCTTTATTTGTTTATGACCAGCATGTTTCTGTATACTTAGCACTTACTACTTACATGCCTATGACTGGTACATTAGTTTAATCATGGTCTTAGTTGTTTTAGGTATTAATCTAACCTAGTACTTTACTATACCCCTAATCCTCTGAACCCGTAAGAGTTTCTGATTGTATGCCTATATGTGTGTATGCCTGCTACATGTCTACCCTCACATGCTCTGTATTTTTCCCTCAAATCCCATTACCCCTGTTTGTGATTGTTGGACTATCCCTGATCCTTTGTGTGATGTTAAACTTCTATTGCCCTCTTCAAAACTGTTTTCTTACTTACCCTTTCTCAAAACTATTTTCTTACTTAAACCATTTAAAAAATAAATAAAAAGCACTCTCACATATACTCTTAGAAGTCTAGGTTCTGCCCCTTCTGTGTGAGCATTTCCTTGGGACCCTTGAGCTCCCTCTAAAATTTGACACACAGAGGCTGGCCATTCCACACTGCATTTACTCTATTTTGGCTATGTCTGGGTGTGAGCACTGCCCGGGAGCCCTTGAGGTCCTTAGGGAACTCTGACACACCCGGGCTATGAAAGGCTATGAAACACCACAGGCATTGAGGTTTGGAAGATCTGGGCCTAATTGAAGGCTCCCTATAGAAGTAACTTCTTATTTTTCCTTTGGTTGTGTAATTCATAATTCCCGGCCTATAATAATTTGTAAACAAATATCTGGGAATGGATGGTGGAAAGGGGAGGGTAGTTATGTAGGTTATCCATATTAAAGGGTAGATACCATGCTTCTAGGTTTACATTATTTACGTGTGCACTGGAAATTCATGCTTAGGGCTGATTGTATGCAAGCATATCATGATTTAGATATCCTATTCCTTAAGTCCATGTTTACTGTTTCAGCATCCTATTATGGTATTATCGTTTATCATATAGAAATCATGCTCTAGGATTAAACGTCAATATAAACCTGTTATTCATGTAAACCAGTTCTAATATCGTTGTAATGTTGTGGTACACCTAGGAATCATGCTTAGGATAATAATGCGCTAATAAATAAGTCATCCTCATACTTGCTGTATAGCATGTTCGAATACTGTGACTTTATGCATTTAAAAATCCTGCCCAGGAATTCTGCATACCACCCATTCTACATCCCTATGTGTGCATGTTAGATATCATGTCTTAGGACCTCATTCAACACCTACTTTAACTAGTAATTGCATGAAAAAGGCCCTAAAAATAGTTTCACCATGTTTTCAAACAACTGGTAATAGTTCTGTATTTTTGCAACACCTAAGTACAACATGTTTAGGCAAACTAACTTGTAACAGTTTCTTTAATAATCTGGGTAATTACTGAGTATTGTCATACGCTTAGGCAAGCCTTAGGTGTTAAATCTATTAAAACTGGAAACATACTCCTTTATACCTGCTGCTTGACTATTAATTGTTATAATCAGTAAGAAACTGATAAAATTTGTCCTCTGAAATCAGTAATAAAGCTGCCTCACTATTGCATTCTCACTAGATATCATGCCGTACGTTCTGAAGTTAATAAGGCCTTACTTGTGTTTGAGTCGTGCTAATCGTGTGCATAATCTGTGGAGGAATACTTGGGCCTCGTATCTGCTCTTATTTGTTTTCCCCTTATCTGAAGTCCTAATTGTCGTTGTTTGTCGCTTAGAATCTTGTCCTTTAAACCTAGGGGTCAACCTAGTACTTCCTTTTAGGATAGTAATCCTAGCCTCCTCCAAGACTGATAGGATGGGATGGGTAATAGCACGCAATAGAGTCCGTGACCAACACACGCTTTAATTACCTTCACGAGGTGGGAAGGGTAGAATATGGATATGATGAGCGGTGCGCTAGTACCACGTGTAGCCCCTCTTCGAGGAGTGATTACCGGGTATTTCATTGATGTGATCCATATTATCATAAACCTAGGACACATTTATATGCTAGCTCANCTTAAATCCCCTTTTATTTGAGCCTTTACTTGTTATTTGCTAGTTGTACAAATTCACGAAACCATTTGGCCGGGAACCACATTTGTGGATCCTGAGGGGTGCCTAACAACTTCCCCTTAGGATAATTTCAAGCCCTTACCCAAATCTCGGGTTAGCAACATAGTTATAATTGAAGCCCTTAGGTTCCCTAACGCATCGTTAAAATCGTTAGGAGGCGACTCTTCAAAATATGAAAACCCCTTTCCCAAAAGGAAAGAGTTGTCCCAACCAATGTCATAAACCCGATATTCCGCAAGGAGGAAAAAAGGGGGCGCGACAGCATGGCGACTCTGCTGGGGATATCCAGGCTTTTACCATTTCAAATTGTTTCGTGAATTTGTGCCTTTATTTTAAATACTTGCACCTTTCCTATTCCCTTTACATGCAATTAATTGTTTACTTCGGGTATTTACTTTTCTTCAAAAATGAAACTGACATGTCTCTATGTTTCCTTTTGTAACTACTTTAAATCATTACTACCATTTTTACCGCTTTCTTTAACGTGCAAATACGTGACAACTTGTTTTAATACTTATTGCATAAATCATGCTCAAAATTCATACTTTACTCGTGCCAAACAAAATACTATAGCAACACTTGATGAGTGGTTGTGCCCTTCCTATATTATCACCCACTAAATTCGGAAAGGCTTATTTGCGGTAAAACTAGTCGATCAACGGTGCAGTCGACGGTTCTGTGCCATTCCCCCTTGAGTTGTCCGCTCGAGGGTACCAGTCTAAAATCCCATAGAAACCTTACTTTGTTGCACTATTGCATGCATCATGGTCAAACCTAGTCAAGCTAAAGTGTCGTCCGCACGATAGCTTTTAAGATAGCCTTATCCAAAAGTCCACCGGGTTTCCCTAAACCCAAACGGACGCCCTCACGTTCTGTGCATTTATTTGGAGAACTAAATGCTTCCTGCTAATTATTGACGATAAATAGTCATGTCCGGTGGGGTAAGGGCCTAACCCTATTTTCTTTGCACACAAAAAATGAGGCACAAAGTCCCCAAATTCGGCATGGTCTCCAACATCCACCCAAAACTGTTGAGTTGGTGGGAGGATCTGCACTCTAGTGACAAAGCTATCGTCAGGAAACACTTGGGTAACCTACCGTCTCTCCTGGAAATCCATCCCAACAAAATGATAATAGAGGCTGCTACCCTGTTCTGGGATCGTGAAAGGTCCGTGTTCCGTTTTGGGAACATCGAAATGGCGCCTTTGATAGAAGAGATATGAGGGCTGGCTAACCTAGTATGGGAAACTCCAGGGTTGTTGATGCCTGAGAATCGCACACGCAAAAGTTTCCTCAAAATGATGGGTCTCAAAAAGGACGTGGAACTAGTATGTTTGGAGGATTCGTACATTCTTTTTGACTACTTGTACGAAAGGTATGGCTACAGCAAATCATACCGTACCTACCATGACGAATTTTCTATAACCTCTTTGGGACACGTCCATCGCTGAGTGTTCGTGTTTATAGTTTGCTTTTTGGGTTTGATCTTGTTCCCGGTGAAGAATGAAAGGATCCATACCAGGCTAGCCATGGTAACTAAGACCATGATGGAAGGGGTAAATGGGCAATATTTCACCATTGTGCCCATGATCATTGCAGATATATATCGGGCCTTAGAAAGGTGTCAACAAGCAGCAAAGCATTTCGAAGGGCAATTTATTACTTCAACTCTGGCTCATAGAACATC
The DNA here is from genome assembly GCA_005239525.1 of Nicotiana knightiana. Taxonomy (NCBI): domain Eukaryota; kingdom Viridiplantae; phylum Streptophyta; class Magnoliopsida; order Solanales; family Solanaceae; genus Nicotiana; species Nicotiana knightiana. The sequence continues at coordinate 15,940 of ML382318.1, read as the reverse complement.
TCCAAAAAGGCGAATATCGACAGGACATTCACCGCAGAATGTGGGATGACCACATCACTTTCCATCACCCAAAGTGAATGAATTATATCCCTGACATGTTCGCTCAACCTGAAAATGCTGAGGGATGGGTTGAGCTTTTTCATAAGTTGACTGAAGAACATGTTCAATGGATTTCCAATGGATGAGTTCATCATTCGATCCCGAGACGCATCATTTCTGATACTGATTGGTCTAAGGGGGGACATACCCTTACGCCCCTCTTCGAGTTATGAGGCAAGAAGGAAGGAAGGAAGTCATCCCTAGGGTCGAGAAAATGAGCCATCTTTGAGCTGACTTTCAAAATAATGACAGCCCTCAAAAGTGCCAAGCTCAGCACCTGTGGCACTGCAAGGTTATACTTGGGAAAGACACTATCGATCCAGACATGTATCACGTCGGTTGTACCCATTTCTATCTTGGTTGGTTAGAAGAGGATCTGGGTGGTCAGAGCAAGCCGGGGTACGTCCGAGGTCACGGGGTTATAGATGAAAGGGCCGAGGCAAGAGTCAAATACAACCAACTGCGCAAAAGGATCCGGGAAAGTGAGGATGACCACTACAAGATACATGAGTCCAACAAAAAACCGATCGAGGAATGGAAGGACATTGCTATCAGCGCCAACAAGAGGTTGGGGTACTTGGAACGAGGTATAATCAAGCTGGAAGAAAAGTTCATCAAAAGAATCGAAGATTGTCAAAAGGCTGAGGGAACTGCAGGGGGATACCTAGCCAGAACCTACTTGTTGCTGGGACTTCGCGAACTGGGAAAACTGTACAAGGAAAGCAAGAATGTCGAGTCTTGGGAAGGTCCTTCTTGGACCAAGTAGATAGGAGTGTCTTTTATTTTTCTATCAATGTAAATAGGCCAACGACCATTAGTGACTTTTATGTTTTGTCTATCATTTTGGGATTCGTCTATTTTTCTTATCAATAAAATAAGGCATTTAGCATTTAAGTTCTCCAAATCAATTTGTCGCTAGGCCTACCTCAGGCACAAAGAGGTTCCCAACTTAGGACGTGCTTTCATTTTCGCATTATGTGTTTAAATACTGCAATACTCTTTTCATGATCCTCACTGACTTGGTTACCTTTTGTTTTTATTTTTTCTTACTCCCTTCCCCAAAGGTTAGTTCGTGCATTCTGGCATCATCAGCCTATCTCACCACATCCAAGGGCCCTCCACCTACTCCTCCCCCTAGTCCTCCTAAGGGCAAAGATAAAGGAAAATGTAAGATGGAAGAGTCTAGCGGCACTATAAAGGAGAATGTGATTGAACGGGTAGAGGCCACTGATGGCCGAGTTATTCAGGTCCTGCATGAGAACATGTCACCACTTGAACTGAAATTGCTGAAGTTTCAAGAAGAACTCGATCAAGTCCGGAATCTGGCCAATTTATCATTTTCCCTCAACATCCCTTACGTCAACCTTCCAAATGCTCAAACCCCGCACCTCCACAAAATATCCCAATACAACAAAATCATATCGTACCTCACCATCACGCCACTTCCCAAATGAACCAAACTCTCCTGATGTAGTGCAATGCTTGCCATACCTCAAATAACACTCCACTACTCATCCCAGAACCTCAAAACCCCACAAAAGACCATTTCCACACCTATAACAATCCCATCTATGTGGAAACAATGACCCACTCCATTCCGCCTATCCCACAGGCATCCGAGTTTGACGAAAAGGATTTACTTATCAGGAACCTGGTCGAGGAGCTTAGGAAACTGACCAGCCGAGTCCAGGGTGTTGAAGGAACCAAGGGGATTGAAGGGTTGAATTATGAAGACTTTCGTATCCAACCTGATGTCGAACTGCCCGAGGGGTATAAAACTCCAAAGTTCGAAATGTTTGACAGTACCGGTGATCGGAGAGTCCATCTGAGGACCTATTGCGACAAATTGGTTGGCATGGGAAAGGATGAAAGAATCCGCATGAAGCTGTTCATGAGGAGTTTGAAGGGAGACGCACTGTCTTGGTACATCAGCCAAGACCCCAAGAAATGGTCAAACTGGGTAAGCATGGCGTCTGATTTTATGGACAGGTTTAGATTCAACACAGAGAACGCACTGGATGTGTTCTATATTCAAAATTTGAAGAAGAAACCTACAGAAACCTTTCGCGAGTATGCTACTCGCTGGAGGTCCGAAGCTGCTAAAGTCAGACCTGCTCTAGAGGAAGAACAGATGAGCAAGTTCTTTGTCCGGGCTTAGGTCCCGCAGTATTATGAACGGTTAATGATGGTTGAAGGCCACAAGTTCTCTGACATCATCAAATTGGGTGAGCGGATTGAAGAAGGTATTAGAAGCGGTATGGTTACAAATTTTGAAGCCTTGTTATGGAGTCCGGTGGTGTGTCTAAGAAGAGAGACGTGGGAGCCGTAATGGTTGCACAAAGAGCAAAGTCCCCACTCAAATACCAAACCTATCCAACACCTCCACTCACATATCATCCAAACCCGAATTACCAAGCACCCTCACCAAATTACCAAACTCCACCACCCTCCTACCAAGCCCCACCACCCACATATCAACCTGATCGCCCAGATATCCACAACCCGCTCCTGTCTACCACACTTATAATTCCAAGCCATCCCATTACCAATCACCCCCTGCAGGCCAAAACTTCCCTAGATCTCATCCTAATTTTGATCGCCGCCCTCCAAAGCAATATAGCGCCATAGCCGAGCCCATTGACCAGCTGTATAAGAAGCTCAAAGTCGCTGGCTATGTCACACCTATCCTTGCTTCCACCCTTGAGAACCCTTCTCAATGGGTTAACCCAAACAAATATTGTGCATACCATTCCGACATGAAAGGACACACCATCGAAGAATGCCTCTCTCTGAAGGACAAAATACAGGCTCTCATTGACAACAAGATTATTGTAGCAAAAGACCCTGATCCAAACGTCCGCGACAATCCTCTGTCAGACCATAAGGGTATAGGTATCCATATGATTGAAATAGAAGATGACTGGGATCCCGAGGGGTCAATCAGGATGATCGCAGAAGACGATGACCCGAAGAAACCCCCAGTCACTCTCAAACTGATCATAGTCCAGATTCAGCCATCTGAGGCCGCTGAGGTGAATATGTCTATACCATTTGAGTTTGAGGTAGTGCCACCTGCAAAGTCACCAGTGCCAATTAAAGTTGAGTTTGTATCTCCAACAAATGCACCGGCATCATTCGAGGTCACAGTCTTGCCACCCCGAACACATATTCCGTTTGAAGTAAGGATGGCTGCACCAATTCCGGTGGCAATGTCAACCACGCCACCCTTCTATTCAAATGATATACCTTGGGACTACACAGCCGAGGCGAGAAGGAAAGGCAAGGTCAGGTCTGAGGAAGCCGTCGCAACACAGGGTATGACGAGAACTTGTAGGGTCTACACCCCTGAGCATCTGGCCGAGTCAAGAAAGTAGGCTTCCAACCGGCCTCCCCTTATCGAAATAGGTCCCGATGACCTTTGGAGAAAGGTACATGCTAAGGAGTATTCAGTCATCGACCAACTGAACAAGACACTGACACATATATCCATCCTCTCTCTGCTGTAGAATTCCGAAACACACAGAAATGCTTTGTTGAAAGTGTTGAGTGCAGCATATGTGCCAAACAACATCACTAGTGGGGAAATGGACAATATGGTAGGCCAGGTATTGGAGAGTCATAAAATCACTTTTCATGAGGATGAGCTCCCACCTGAAGGATTGGGGCACAACCACCCGCCGGCGGAAACGAAATAATATTTCTATGTCATGTATTACTTGCAAATATCATATCAAGAGGCATGATACTGTTAGCAATAATAGCAAGTGGTGTACCAACAATAATTTTATTGTGAGGCCACCCACTTTAGATTTGATATACTTTTTCAAACAACTTAAATAATCATCACAAATATATCAAAGCACAACAACAATGCTAAATTTATAAGAAAAGAAAAATTGATAATATGGGATGAAACACTTATGGCAAAGTGTCAAACGATCAAAATAATTGCCCAGAGTTCTTATTAATGAACCATTTGGTGGGAAATTAATGGTTTGGGAGGTGATTTCTATCAAGTACTATCAGTAGTTCCAAATCGACAAAAGTAGAGACTATAAAATCTAGCTTGCTAAAGTTATACTTCTATCCTCAAATGAAAAAGATTCAACTGACAAGAAATATAAAGTATAAGAACAAATTCAGTATTCAGTGTCTTCTTGCCTCGTGTCGGAAATGAAGAAGAGCATCTAATAAAAGAAGATTTTGTTTTTACCGAACACTTGGTTATGAAACCCAATGTTAATAGTAGCGCATTTAATAAGAGACAAATTTCTATCATTAGATTAAAATGCAATTTGTGCAAATCGCATGATAAAATTAAAAAGATATCTTAGCTAGCAAAAACGAATATGTTGATCAACTAAAAAAAGATTGATTGCAATATTTTATAATAAAAATAAAATATTTTTTTGTTTTTCATTCATCAGAAATGGTACCAATAATTACTACCTGTGAGCACGTGATTTTACTTATCATATAATCCTACAAAAATCTCAATAAAATAATTGGTTTTATGGGTTCTTGTTAAATTTTAAATGATATTTATGAATTTATTTTTTACATTACGCGGCCGTGATTCATATTTTAAACATGTGAATAACTTAATTAGGTGCATAACTTTTAATTATTATTTAAATAATCGTGAAATATAAGTTACCCGATATAAATGTTTAATTTGGTTTAATCACTTCTTTTTTTTTGACAAAAGTTTACTTTTATTTCATCAAAAAAGTCATTACAAAACTAGATTAATGCTGACCATTAATCTCTCATTTCTATTACAAGTATACATATATTAATAGCATACTATACTCTATAACTAAGGTATTTTATTTACATACTTTAATCCTGGCCCCCATTTTTTCTTCTTTCTACCATGTATGTGTATATGCATTGCAATCTCCTTGCATATTCCATCTATATTGTATCTCCCCTTGTTGAATCTCATCGCATTTCTTTCTCGCCATATGCAATACACGACCATAGCAAAACTCGTCGTAGTCATCTCTGCTTTCCAATCTTTTTTCTTTGCCATGCTGTTGATCCAGTGCACTTCCTGCTTCCATTCCTTTATCTTTCTTGTGTGTCCTAACCATTTCAAAGTTCTCTCCCACAATTTTTTTGTACACTGGCATTCAAAATATAGATGCTCAAACTTTTCCTCATCTTGCCCACAGAACACACACTCTGTCTGCACTTGTATGCCAAATTTTGCAAGCCTTTCTATAGTTGCTAATCTTTGGTTCATGNTCTTTGATTCATAGCCAACCATAGATGAAACTTCAATCTTGGATGAATTTGTGTGTGTAAGTGTATATTTTTCCATTCCACCCTACTGAATTGAGGTTGCAGCTGTACATATGCCTTATGTATTTGGAATTTACCTTGCCTTTCAAACTTCCCCAGTACAGTTGCGATGTCACATTGATCTGTCCTCATCTTCAGTACATCTTCTTTTGTTTCTATGATCTTCCTCACCACCCATGCTGCAGTTTTAGGTGTGTGTACATCTTCCATATTTCTGTTTTTTATGTAATATGTATGAGCCCATCTAATCCATAATGCATCCTTCTTCCTTGTCAATGCCCACAGGTGTTTCATCACTGCTGCCTTATTCCAAATCTTCATATTGATCACATTCAGTCCACCTGCTACTTTAGGTTTACATATTTTGTCCCATGCTATTAAAGCTTTCCTTGATACTTCAGTTGATCCAGTCCATAGGAATGTCCTGCAAATAGTCTCTATCATCTTCATGATCTTCTTTGGAATTAAGAAGATTTGTGCCCAGTATGTTTGCACACCAAATAGGACTGATTTGATTAGCTGCACCCTCCCAGAATAGGATAATAGTCTAGCTGACCAGCATCTTACCCTATCTGTGATTTTCTCGACCAGAGGCATACATTGGTGTATATTCAGCTTCCTTGTAGACAATGGAACTCCCAGATATTTAAAAGGCAGACTGCCCTTTACATATCCAGTAATTTGCATCATCTCCTCTTGGATTTGTTGAGTTACCCCAGCCATATATATTGAGCTTTTCTCTACACTTGCTTGTAGTCCTGATGCCCTTGAAAATTTATCAAAAGTATTCTTCAATGTATTAATTGATTGTTTGTCACCCCTGCAAAACATTAACAAATCGTCAGCAAAACATATGTGTGTTGCTCCCAGTTTCTTGCACTTCGGATGGAACTTGAACTCCTTCTGCTTTTTCAATATATTCATCTCCCTTTGCAAGTACTCCATAGCAATCACAAATAGGTAAGGGGACATAGGATCTCCCTGCCTAATACCTCTCTTAGCAGGGAAAGGTTTTGTGAGCCCTCCATTAAGTGTTAATGAATACGACACTGTTGTTACACACTCCATAATCCATCTAATGCATTTCTGAGGAAAACCAAGTTCTGTGAGCATATGTCTTAAGAATTGCCAATCAATTAAATCATATTCTTTCTTTAAGTCAACCTTGAGGAGATACTCCTTTCCTGTTGTAGCCATTAAACAATTCATGGCTAAACAAAACATTATCCACGATACTTCTCCCCTCTATGAATGCCGATTGTTATTTCCCAATTATGCTGTCTATTACTTTCTTTATCCTTCTGGTCAAAATTTTTGCAATAACTTTGTAAACAGTAGTGAAACAGGCTATTGGTCTATAGTCTTTCACTGTTGTAGGATTTGGTCCCTTTGGAATCAAAGTTATGGCTGTGCAGTTCCAAGCTTTCTTCATCTTGCATGTCTTGAAGAAAAATTCCACTGCATCATACACCTCTTGTCTGACCTCTTGCCAATGCATTTTCAGGAACTCGACTGGAAATCCATCAACTTCTGGTGCTTTGTCAATGGGCATATCTTTCACTGCTTCATCTATTTCTTCATGTGTTACTTCCTGTATTAACTCTAGTTGATGCTGCACTGATAGACATACTCCTTCTTTAATGACTTTTGAGTTTGGACATGGCTTAATCCCAGTATCTATCCCTATGAGTTGCTTAAAGAAGGTGGTAAACTCCTTTTCTACTTCTTGAGGCTCTGTAACTTTAACTCCTTCTGCATTGTACACAGATGTTATCGAGTTCCTGCTTGTTCTCATCTTCAACTGAGCATAGAAATACTTGGAGTTTGAATCTCCATAGTCTATCTAATTCACTCTTGACTTATGTCTCAAGACTCTTTCCTCTATTATGCTCCACTTCTCTAACTCTTGTAATGTCATTTTTTCTTCTTCAATCATTTCTTGGTTTAGGGGACTGATCTTCAGACTATTCTGCACATTTTCTAACTTTTGTCTAGTTGTTCAGTCTTCTTTCATAGCTTGTCATCTCCTTGTTCAATCCTTTTGACATCGATTTCAGCTTCTGTAATTTTCCCCATATTCTTTCCATAGGATCACAGTCCATCTTCTGCCTCCATTTGTCCTCTACCATGGCTTTGAACTCCCTGTGTTCCATTGTTACCATATATATCTTAAATGGTTTATGGTATATGTTTTTTCTTTTCCATATTTGAATCACTATAGGAGAGTGATCCGATACTCCAGGTTCCAAGTAGTCAGCTTCCACATGCCCATAGTCTTTGATCCATTCAAAATTTCCAAGAGCCCAATCTATTATGATGTATACCCTATCTACTGCTTTTTGTTTATTACACAAAGTATAGAAACATCATTTTGTCTTCAAAGGGGTTAACTGTATACCATCAATGCATTCCTTGAACTCTTTTATTTCATTCATTGTAACAGGCTGTCCCAATCTATCATTAGTACTCAAAACACTATTAAAATCACCACTTATGATCCATGGAATTTGAGTCAATCCTTCTTTTCTTTTCAGTTCATCCCACAATTTTGTTTTCTCCTGGATCTTGTTTCTAGCATACACTACTGTTAGCATAATCTGATTCCCATTTATTGTATCAGTAACTCTATAGTAAATACATTGCTCATCGACTTGCATCATATCCACTGATAAGTTTGATCTCCATATCAACCATATTCTGCCATTTTCAGCCTTATCATAATTACAGCAGTATCCCCAATCCCTTGCTAATCTATGTAGTATTGTTTTTACCTTTTTTTTCTTTTACTCTGGTTTTCAGACATCCTAGGATATCCACCTTATTCTTCTGCAAAAAGATTTTCAACTCTTTTTGCTTGTAGGGCTTATTTAGCCCTCTTATATTCCATGTGCTTATTATCATGGTGGGTGCTGTGTAGGATCATAATCCATGCCTCCCCTCTGTTCATCTGTGTGTCCCACCTCATCCAGCACTATGAATCTATTTGGACCTACATTTCTCCCATGGTTACTTAGAGTGCTGTTTTGATCTTCATATTCCCCTGCACTCATAACCTTTTTTCCTCTTTGATTTGTGCCCCTCTGATGTATCTCCTTATCATCATCAATATGTTGCTTTATTCCACCGGGTACTTCATTCTTCTCTTCCTCTCTTTGTTGTTCCTTTGGTTTCCACTCTTGTATGATTCTATTCCTTTTGCCTCTGTTTCTTCTTCTGGGCATTTGGAATTCTTCATTCTCCTCCTTCTTATTTAGTTTCCAGCATTCAATCAATTCATGTCCAAAATGTAAACATTCTGTGCAGAACTTTGGCTTCCATTCATAAACAATTTCCTGTTGTTTCACACTCGTAGGAGTTATGATTTCAACTGTCTCCACCCATGGTTTTGTTATATCCACTTTCACTAGCACCCTTGCATAGGATATCTTCCCTAGTTCTGTTGTATGTTTGTCTGTATACATTGGCAATCCTACAGCACTTGCCACTTTACTCAAGGCATCTGCAGTCCAGTATCCTATTGATAGGCTAGGTAATTGAATCCACAGTGGAATCGTGGTGATATACCTAGGATCAAAGTGAAAATCCCTCTCCCAATTCTGCAGTATCAGTGGCTTATTGTGGTAAGTGTGAGGTCCTGCTTGCATTACAACTTCCTTATCTTCTCCATTATTAACACATAGTATCCCTCCTGATGATATAGTACTTGGGGATTATCTACATAGTTCCAAACTGTTTCTATGTAGTTCACCATAGATTTCTCATATGGTGTATCCCCCAGTACATATCCAATTAAAGCATTATCCCAGTAATCCTTTAGTTCATTAACATCTTTTTCCTCAATTTGTACTATCATTTTACCTTCTCTATGGCTTTGGGGAACATAATCCAGCTTCATTCCCATTTGCGAGTTCCTATTCTATATCCTTACCTCTTTTGCATGCGTTGTTCTCTCCTTTTTCATCTCTGTTTTTCCCAGATCCAGATCTGTATTTTGCCTCGATGACCCAGCTTTTGAGAATTGAAGACGTTTTGGGCTCGTTGGTAGCTTCTCCTTGCTTTTCTGTTGCTCGATTTAAGTAGTCATACATTTACTGTTTCATTGATTACTGTTCATCTCCTCTTTCCTTCCTAATTCATTTTCCTCCTCAACTGGTTTAAACCCAGCTGGTAAGAAGCTTCCAAAGGTTAATGGAGTAAGGGTCTGTGTCACTGATTTTACCGGCGTAGTCACACCAGTCACCGTAGTTGCCTGCCTTTGCTTCCTTGCCATCAGTGGTGCACGTTAGCCTGCCTTGGCTTATCGTGCGCCGAGAGCATTTATTTATTTCGTTTCTATATGCTTCTCTTTGAATGTTGACTGTTTAATCACTTTTCCTTTAACAAAATTATGAAATTGAACTAGGAGTAATTAAATGGTATGATTTTTAATTAATTAAACAAATACTAGGATTAGAACTAATTATTACATATTTAGTCTTAATTTAGGATAATTTAATTAGTAGAATGAATTAAACAGACCTGGGCCAAAATTGTCCAGGCCCAAGCCATTTTCGCTCAACCCAGCCCAATCCTTACACCAGCCTGCCCCAGCCCCTGATCCCAAAACGACCCCGTTTAGATTATGACAAATCCCAGTCGTTGATCTCTTTTGATCTAACGGCTGGGAACTCCCTAATTTCCCAGCATATAAATGTCTGAAGCTCCCCCCCACCCCCAGTTCACTTCGAAGTCTTACACCCCCTCCCCTTCATCCGTCTCTCTCTCTTCTCTCTAAAGAAACCCTAGCCGCCTAGGTTTCCCATCGTCCTCCGCCAACCGGAAATCGCCTCCGGCGGCGGACGACCTCCAAACAACCCCAAACTTTCACCCTACAATCCTCTCCTCCTCCTCAATCACCTCATGCCTTCAATTTCTCCAAAAACTCACTCGAAATCAAGCAATTTCAGATCTGAGAAGCTGAAAACCCTAATTGACACAGCCCTTTTCCCTTCTTCATTCCCTTTTCTCTCATCCGTTCAACCTCATCAGTCCTGATCCCTTGCACTAGTTCATGCAAGATTAACCACAAACTGTCTAATTTATCATATGCTCTATCAAATCAAAGCATGCATGAGGTTTTCTCAAAGTGTCTGATGTTCAGTGGCCAAAAGCGATGACCTATGAACATGGGATTTTAGCCGCTAAGAGTCGATTTTCGTCCTAATGCCCAGGTAAAACCCTTCATTGATTCTCCCTCTGTCTTTTCTGAGTTCACCTACCAACCCACCATCACTAGTAATTCCTAACTTCGTGTTTCGTTTGTTTTGTTCTGAGTTCACCTATCGATAGAAGTCTGAGTTTGGCTCCTAAAACGGCTAAAACAAATCATTTTATTGATTTGCTGGTTCAAAAGAAGGTCAGTAAACACTGGCCCTTCTTGTTCTTTAATTGTTCGAGTTTACTTTGTGTTTCTCCGTAGATTTCTTGAACGTGACAGCATGCTTTTGATGTGCTTAACATGCTCGTTAACTTGAATTCTCTTATTATTCTGTCCAAATTCTCCTTCCTTTCCCTCTGTGTATTTTCCCTGATTATTGTTAGTCGTCTAGGCTACTGATAATCATGTGACTAGGATTTCAGGAATTTCCCTTGCTCAGTCATATATTTGTTCTTGGTCAGATTTCTTTTGAATATCATGACTGATAAGCTGCTTTCTTATGAGTTTGTTTGGCTATGAATTCGTTTGGTCAATTAGTTCGTTTTGATATGCATATAGATTGTCTAGAGTTCTTTGATACTTAGTTTTCCCTAACCTACTATTTCATTAATAAAACTTTGATCCTAATAGGTTAAATTACTCCGAGGCTTGGGTCATTAATTAGGTGAAAGTTAATCTCTAGTTTAATGTTAGGCAACTACAATGTTTAGTTGCCTAATAGCCTATTTGAGTAATTAGGCTGATATTTAAACCAATAAAGGTGACTAAATTCTTAGATTGCCTAAGTTGATAGTAATTAGTTAAGTCTAATCGAACTGAAATGGGCCAATTAACCTAATTACTAATTAAGATAATCAATTAGGGTTAACCATCCATCCAGATTAATCGATTAAATAATAATTTAATTAGACAATTATACACGATTAATTAGGTATACATTTGAACTGAATAATAGTATAATTGACCTAAGTCTAAGAAGTTTTAAAGTAATTGATTAATCTGAAATTAATCAACCCTTGATAAAGCAACAAAGTTTAGATACTAATTAATTAAATTAGAATAGAGTTACTTATTACCTAATTATTAACCTAACTAACTTTCTTTAATCAAACTAAGATCCTAGAATGATCAAAATAGGTTAAAAGTTCAGTATTATAGAATTAGTCACTCAATTGACTAAGAGTTAATAGATAAGCCAATTACACCTAATGAAATTGTTTAAACCAATTAGTTCAATTAACTACTGATTTTAATTCAAATGGTAGTCAATTTGAGTTAAATTAATTTGGGCAATAAGAAATTAGTCACACTTAACTAGTAGACCTAATTTTAAAAATCATCTAACAACATAGTCGATCTAAGTCCTAGATAACTAGTTATGATCAATTATTCAATTAATTAAGTTTAAGAACAAATGATTCACTCAGTCTCACCCTTAATAATTTAAACTTCTAGTAAAAAACTTAAACCAATTTCATTAGCACTAGTACTGATTTGAAATATTAAGTTAATCAACCTACTAACTTAACATTATTCCCTGATTACTAAAGAGTAATTCTAGGATGTCCTAAGGGTTAGTATAGGATTTTAATTGAGGAATCTTGGGTGTAACAACCCAAGAACCTTCTAGAATAAGGAAATATCAAGAAATCAGATATTTTAAGGTTAAAATAGTAATTTCAAAAGGGGAATAAGGGCTGGAATGTTCTGAAAATAGGCAGCTGTCCCCAAAAGGATAAGGGTGACAGATGCATTGGTACCATTTCCAGCTTATTGGATAAGGAATATGCTGAGCATATCCTATCCCAAATGCCCCTATATATACACACACTTTTTTACCACTAGGGGAGGATTTTTTTTTTAGACTCTTCTTTGAACCTTTTTGACTGGAAAATACAACTTTGACTACTAAAAGACTTGAAAAATAGAAACAAAAAGGATTTGCAGTAGGAGTGGGAAACAATCTGAACTTAGGTTGTCTTGTAGCTGTGGTTTTCTTTCCTAAAGGACTTGGTTTTGTTGCTGCCTTGATTCAATCATTTGGTATTCAAAAATCATCTTTTCCTGGATTTCTTTACTGTGATTTTCTTGCTGCTCGTGGGTGCTGTTTGTTGCTGCTGGGTTTCTCTTCCTTTTTGCTGATTTCCATCTGCCTGACCTTTATTTGGTCAGGACTTTCTGTTGTTATCTTACTCTTAAAGGTATGTAAAACTGAGTTTTTTTTATGAAATATGAAGACCTGAAATCTGTTGTCTTTCCTCCATGAATCTGTATTTTTATTTGTTTAGACCCATTTCTGTATAAACTTATATGCATGTATATAGAGTAAGACATTATGATTGTTTAGTTTTCTAATCTCTGAATTTTACATAAGCATGTTTCATCTTAAAGNGTATTTTTATTTGTTTAGACCTATTTCTGTATAAACTTATATGCATGTATATAGAGTAACACATTATGATTGTTTAGTTTTCTAATCTCTGAATTTTACATAAGCCTGTTTCATCTTAAAACTGTCTTTTATATGACTGTGCAATCAATGGTTGTGTTGGAAAACAGCATCAAAGGGCAATGAACTTAACCTCCAATGGTTAAGTTCATCCTATAAAGATGCTTAAATACTAGTCTGGTTTAGGTTTTAAATATCTAGGTATTGTTATGAAACAGCACTAGGGTGGATGAATTTGATCCTCTATAATGGTCAAATACACCCCATATTAGGTGCTTAAACAGTAGTTTGTCACCCCTTAAGGGTACAAAAATGGGTACCCAATAGTGGCTTGAGAGTAGGGAATCTGAACCCTTCAAATGGTCAGATTCACCTTCTCAAAAATGCCAAAAAATCAAAATCACAGAACAATTATGAGATGAATAGGACCTTTATGGAGTTGAATCTGACCCCTTTCTATGGTTAGATTCAGTCCATAAAAGGCAAGAACCTACTCTGTCAAAAATGGTGTAAGAACATCATGAAGGTTGAGTCAAACCCCTTTATGGTATGACTCATCTTGCGAATGCTTAAAAGCCTATTGGTACTACTGTCCAAATAGCAATTTTTGGACTTATAGTTAAGATGCTCTTATTTGTGTCCTCTTGGTCATTAAAGAGACTCAGTAAGTAAGTGTCCATGGAGATCTAAACTTAGGTTAATGTTGGCATGGTGGGATTAAAAGTCTGACCTTTTTCATGGTTAGATTCGCCCCATAAAATTGTTTAAATATTGGTCTTAGGCCACATATGCTTAGATGTATTGTCAAACAACACTAAAGGAATCAAATCTGACCCTTATAATGGTCAGATTCATTCCTTGGAGTGTACATAGGAATTCATGCTATTTGGGTTTAAAATCAGTGATGAAATGCAGGTTTTTTTCAAAGTTTCGAAGTACTGCTAGCTCGCACAGGAGTAACAGCTGATGTTTCATTCTTTTTTTAGCATTATTCGTTTGTTGTTTTTTTTTGGAAATTGTATTTCATAGTAAATAGCCAAGTAATTGTCTCTACAGATTTTAAGGTTTGTAAATATGGACTGAACATTCTAAATTAGCATTTAGCTTTATTTCCCTATTTTATTATTAATGAGAAATTCTCTCAAAACTGATCCAATTTACTGAAAATGGCCCAATACAGTTCTCTTTTCCTAAAAAAAACCCCTGTGATCTATCTTAAAATTGTTTAATTCACCCCGGCTGGAATTCGAAACATAGAAATATAGATTTTTTCTATTTAAAAGGCATTTCACATGAGTTTGTATTCAGATTAGTCTCCTTGTAAACACTTACTATGGTTCTGAAAAATAATCTTTCTAGATTCCATGACTTTCGAAAAATATACAAAACAGGAATGTGTGATCCAAAACGTTTTTGATTCATCTCATATCTTTCAAACTTTCTGAATTCGCAACAATAAATGTATAAACGCTATCAAACAATACTCAATACTTATGAAGGCATGTATCTAGGCTACCTGAAGTTGATGAAAAATCATTAATTCAATATTCTACTATAGCTAAAAATGTGCACTTGACCTTTTTTTTTAAAATGTATAACTTGTAACTTAGTAATTTGTTGAATCTCTTGTAAAACTCCATGTGTTGGCATGTTTCCTTTATAGAATTATATAGTTTTATCTCTTTTATAACTAGCCACAATTAGGATTGGCCAAAGGGTTAAATGGTTGAATTGGGCTAAAATGCGGCCATGGCCCAAATGTCCATCCTTTTAGACTAAGTGAATTTAGGCCTAAAACAATCTTCTACACATACTATAGGTCGAAGAATACTTCTGTTAGTGTGAAATTTAGTAGACAATCAAATATTACAATCAAATATTACCTCAAAATTACCCTAAACTACATTCGGGTGTGGCAACTCGTGCCCCCGACCCTCAACTCCAAACAATAAATAAAATTGCACATAGCAATCACGGGTGCATTTCATGTAACGTGTTTGTGATGTGTCCAAAAACAAACAAGTGTACGCCATCGTAGCTTGTCCAAGATAAATCCATAAACGTCCTAATTGAGTTTAAAACTGAAAATGCTCCCTCAAGTGGAAAACATAAAGAATTAAACAAACATCGCCTCAAATAGGCATTATAAAATCGTCACGACCATAGTCTTGAATACGTAATCTGCACTCGGGTGCGAACAACTCATGTCCCCGTCTTCAACTTCAAATTATAATAAAAATCACATGTTGCAATTGCGGGTGCATTTCATGTGGCGCAGTTATAATGTGTCCAAAAACAAGCAAGTGCACACCATCGTGACTTGTTTCAAGATAAATCCATAAAAGCGGCAAAAAAAAATGAAAAAGGCTAAAAGGAAAATAGGTTTAAGACATATAAATAATCAGATAATTAGGCCAAATATTAATAGTTAAGCGACCGTGCTAGAACCACGGAATTCGGGAATGCCTAACACCTTCTCCCGGGTTAACATAATTCCTTA
This sequence comes from Nicotiana knightiana, assembly GCA_005239525.1. Classification (NCBI taxonomy): domain Eukaryota; kingdom Viridiplantae; phylum Streptophyta; class Magnoliopsida; order Solanales; family Solanaceae; genus Nicotiana; species Nicotiana knightiana. Next base: position 388 of record ML382318.1, on the reverse strand, counting down.
CTCGGATTTCTGTTCGCGACAAATTAAAACAGAGTCAAAATTTCCTCGGTGTGGGATTTTGAATAACACGGTGTCCCGGAACATAGTCAAAAAAACCGGGTGGCGACTCTGAAATAAATAAATAAATCCCAAATCTGAATAACGTCACTTAAAGTGGAAAAACTCTGTTATTACCCCTTCGTTAATTCGGGGGTAGTGGAAAAAAGGAGGTGTGACAGCTCTGGCGACTCTGCTGGGGACGTCGAACCCAGAATCTCTGGTTCAGGGTTCAAGAATTCTAGCTTAGAATAACTGTTGTATTTGGCTTTATTATCTGATTTTCCATATTTGAACCTAATGTGCTAAATGTTGCTTTTACCGCTTTGATATTATCTGAACTGTATATAAA
>ML382315.1:0-14451 GCA_005239525.1 Nicotiana knightiana | reverse complement strand
CCCCCCCCGCTCAAGAAAAATTCACTAGCCAAATGTCGAATTGTTCTCTTTTGATCACCTGTGGTACGGGATATACTCCCATCCTGATGTACTCCCTAATGTCATGGAACCACGGCTCTTCATTGAGTTCTTCCTCAACCACATTACAGTAGGCATGCTGATCTCGAACTTGAATATGCAGAGGGTCGACATAAGCTTTGTCCGGGTGGTGCAACATTGACGCCAAGGTAGCCAAAGCATCAGAAACCTCATTATGGATCCTTGGAATGTGCCTGAACTCTATTGATCGAAATCCCTGACAAAGATCATGCAAACATTGTCTATATGGTATGAGCTTTAAATCCCGTTTCTCCCATTCTCCTTGAATCTGGTGCACCAGGAGGTCCGAGTCTCCCAAGACCAAAACATCCTGGAATCCCATGTCTACAGCTAACCTCAATCCCAAAATGCATGCCTCGTACTCAGCCATGTTGTTGGTACAATAGAAACGAAGTTGAGCCGTAACAGGGTAGTGATGCCCTGTTTCCGAGATGAGTACTGCCCCTGTTCCGACACCTTTCATGCTAGCGGCCCCATCAAAGAAGAGTCTCCAACCGGTTTTTTCGTCCTGCTCAACCTCATCAATATGCATCACCTCTTCATCAGGAAAATAGGTCTTCAATGGCTCATACTCTTCATCGATTGGGTTCTCAGCCAAATGATCGGCCAATGCTTGGGCTTTCATCACGGTCCGAGTCACATAGATAATGTCAAACTCTGTGAGAAAAATCTTCCACTTTGCAAGTCTTCCTNTAACCTCATAGGATGTGAACTTCTTGCTGAGATAATAGATGGCTTGCTCCTTCCTGCCTGTGATGTCATGCTGACCCAACACACAGCCAAACGATTTATCCAAGACCGTCAGATAGAGAATTAAAGGTCTCCCGGGTTCCGGCGAGACCAACACAGGTGGGTTTGACAAGTATCCCTTGATTTATCGAATGCCTTCTGGCACTCATCAGTCCATTTGACCGCAACATCCTTCTTCAACAACTTAAAGATGGGCTCACAAGTTGTCGTGAGTTGAGCAATAAACCTTCTAATGTAGTTTAAACGCCCGAATAAACTCATCACCTCAGTCTTGTTCCTTGGAGGTGGCAACTCTTGAATAGCTTTGATCTTTGACGGGTCCAACTCAATGCCTCGGAAACTGACTATGAATCCCAACAGCTTTCCGGATGGAACACCAAATGCGCACTTGGCAGGGTTAAGCTTAAGATCGTACCTACGGAGCCTTTGGAAAAACTTTCTCAAATCTCCGACGTGGTCAGCCTGCTGCCTTGACTTTATGATCACATCATCCACGTAAACCTCAATCTCCTTGTGTATCATGTCATGGAACACAGTAGTCATTGCCCTCATGTAAGTTGCCCCAGCATTTTTCAAACCAAATAGCATTACCCGGTAGCAATAAGTTCCCCATGGAGTACTGAATGCTGTATTTTTTGCATCCTCCTCATCCATCAAAATCTGGTGGTATCCCGCATAGCAATCCACGAAAGACCCGATCTCGTGCTTGGCACAGTTGTCAATCAGAATGTGGATATTTGGCAATGGAAAATTATCCTTTGGGCTTGCTTTGTTGAGATCACGGTAATCAATGCACACCCTGGTCTTGCCATCCTTCTTTGGCACCTGCACAACATTAGCTAACCAAGTGGTATATCGCGTGACTCGAATGACCTTTGTGTCCAACTGCTTTGTGATTTCTTCCTTAATCTTCACACTAATGTCAGATTTGAACAACTTCTGCTTGACGGGAGGGAATGCCAAGTCAATTGGCAATTTGTGGACCACCAAATCGGTACTCAAGCATGGCATGTCATCATACAACCATGCAAAAATATCCTTATATTCAAACAATGCTTTGATTAATTCTTCCCTGATTTGTGGCTCAAGATGGACACTTATCTTGGTTTCTCTGACATTATCTAGATCTCCTAAATTAATTGCTTCCATTTCATTCAGATTAGGCTTGGGTTTTTGTTCAAAATGATTTAGTTCCTTACTAATTTCCCCAGATGCCTCATCCTCATCATATTTTGTTTCATCATCACACTCTATTTCTTGGATTATTATTTCAGAATTAGATTGACTTTTAAGATTGGGCCGAAGATTCCTCATGCATGTCATGCCATTGAAACCAGCATGAAAACAACTGTACAAAGAAGAAAAGAAAACAAAAATAAGAAGTATCAGGAAAGATGGAAAAGGGAAATTGCATTTCATTGAAAATAAAGGATAACAGGGTTTGTACATCAACAAGCGAAAAATAAAATTTGGGTCACAACCCTGGAATAACCTAGAAGAAAGGAAACCAAAACAAACTACCAAGACTCCTTCCGAGTAGGGAGAGGAGTTGCCATCCAATTGTTAAGCTTTACATTTGGCCCGACGAACTACACGTCTGCTTTGCTGGACCCTCCTCCGACTTCTACCATGTTCACATCCTCAAACAACCTCTGGAACCTTTCAGTTAACTCTTCATCAATGTCAACCACAGGACTTGGAACTGTTGACACTGGGCGTTTCCTGGCATCGGGCATAACAAAGGACCTGGAGAGACGCAGGATAGGCTTCGGAAGTTCCCACGCCTTCTGTTTCAACTTTTTAGCCCTTTTCACATCTGCCGCTGTGGGTTTGAATCCAAGACCGAACATTGTCGCGCCCCCTTTTTTTCCTCTTGGAATATTGGGTTTATGACATTGGTTGGGACAACTCTTTCCTTTTGGGAAAGGGGTTTGCATATTTTGAAGAGTCGCCACCTAACGATTTTAACGGTGTGTTAGGGCACCTAAGGGGTTCAATTATAACTGCGTTGCTAACCAGAGATTTGGGTAAGGGCTTGAAATTATCCTAAGGGGAAGGTGTTAGGCACCCCTCAGGATCCACAAGTGTGGTTCCCGGCCAAATGATTTCATGAAATTGTACAACTAGCAAATAACAAGTAAAGGCTCAAATAAGAGGGGATTTAAATCTTAAGCACGCAGATGTTTAGAAAATACTAGCGTATACAGGTGTCCTAGGTTTATAATAATATGGATCACATCAATGCAATACCCGGTAATCACTCCTCGAAGAGGGGCTACACGTGGTATTATCGCACCAGTCATCATATCCATATTCTACCCTTCCTACCCCGTGAAGGTAATTAAACTATGTGTTGGTCACGGATTCTATTACGTGCTATTGCCCGTCCCATCCTATCAGTCCTGGAGGAGGCTAGGACTACAATCCTAAAAGGAAGTACTAGGTTGATGCCTAGGTTTAAAGGACAAGATTCTAAGCGATCAAAAACAACAATTAGGACTTCAGATAAAGGAAAACCAATAAGAGCAGATACGAGGCCCAAGTATTCCTCCATAGATTATGCACATGATTAGCACGACTCAAACACAAGGCTTTATTAACTTCAGAACCTAAGGCATGATATCTAGATGAGATGCAATAGTGAGGCAACTTTATTACTGATTTCAGAAGATGAATTTTATCAGTTTCTTACTTATTGTAACCATTAATAGTCAAGCAGCAGGTATAAAGAAGTATGCTTCCAGTTTTAATAGATTTAACACCTAAAGCTTGCTTAAGCGCATGACAATACTCAGTAATTTTCCAGATTATTAAAGAAACTGTTACAAGTTAGTTTGCCTAAACATGTTGCACTTAGGTGTTGCAAAAATACAGGACTATTACCAGTTGTTTGGAAACATGGTGGAATTATTTTTTAGGGGGGCTTTTTTCTTGCAGTCAGTAGTTAAACTAGGTGTTGAATGAGGTCCTAAGACATGATATCTAATATGCACACATAGGGATGCAGAATGGGTGATATGCAGAATTCCTAGGCAGGATTTCTAAATGCATGAAGTCACAGTATTTGAACATGTTATGCAGCAAGTATGATGATGACTTATTTATTAGCGCATTATTATCCTAAGCATGATTCCTAGGTGTACCACAACATTACAGCGATATTAGAACTGGTTTACATGAATAACAGGTTTATATTAACATTTAATCCTAGAGCATGATTTCTATATGATAAATGATAATGCCATAATAGGATGCTTAAACAGTAGACACGGACCTAAGGAACATGATATGCTCGCATACAATCAACCCTAAGCATGAATTTCTAGTGCACACATAAGAAAATGTAGACCTAGAGGCATGGTATCTACCCTTTAACATGGATAATCTATATAACTACCCTCCTTTTTTCACTATCCATTCCCAAATATCTGTTTACAAAGTATTACAGGCCAGGAATTATGAATTACACAACCAAAGGAAAAATAAGAAGTTACATCTATAGGGAGCCTTCAATTAGGCCCAGATCTTCCAAACCTCAATGCCTTTGGTGTTTCACAGCCTTTCATAGTCCGGGTGTGTCAAAGTTCCCTAAGGACCTCAAGGGCTCCAGGGCAGTGCTCACACCCAGACATAGCCAAAGAGAGTTAAACATGTGCAGTGTGGGAAGTTCTTGCCTTGTGTGTCAGAGTTCAGAGGGTACTCAAAGGGTCCCCAAAGAAGTGCTCACACGAAGGGGGCTAAACTTAGACTTCTAAGAGTATATGTGAGAGTGCCTTTTATTTTTAAAGGGGTTTAAGCAAGAAACAGTTTTGAGAAAGGGTAAGTAAGAAAACAGTTTTGAAGAAGTAAATAGAAGCTTAACATCACACAAAGGACCAAGGATAGTCCAACAATTACAAACATGGGTAATGGGATTTGAGGGACAAATACAGAGCATGTGAGGGCAGACATGTAGCAGGCAGGTACACATATAGACATACAACCAGAAACTCCTAAGGGTCTAGAGTATTAGAGGTACAGTAAAGTACTAGGTTAGATTAACCCCTAAAACAACTGAGGCCATGGTTAAGCTAATGTACCAGTCATAGGTATGTAAGAAGTATGTGCTAAGTATACAGAAACATACTGGTCATAAACAAATAAAGCCTAACTTAACATGTAGAGGGGAGTTCAGAATCCTAGATACATGCTGAATAATAATAAAGCAAATTGGATGCATGCTGAATTACAACAGTAGTAGAAACATGTTGGTTTGAGGACTGAAATCTAAATTAGAACATACCGGTGAAGTGAAGAAAGCAGTAACACAAACAGGAAAGTAGGAGATGCACAATGGTTAGCCTTGGCTTGCATCTGACTAACTTAGAATAGTAGTATTTAGCACAGAAGATAGAGCAGAGAGTCTTTTAATTGTGAGAGAGAGATTTTGAACAGGTTAGTTCGTGTCTGTGTCAATGAATGAATAGAGTATTTATAGTTTTGAAAACGAGTAGTGAAATAAGGTAAGGAGTAATAGTTTAACATAATTATAGAAATAATGTTCAATCATAATCAAAAAAAGACATGGACTCCCTCTCATTAGGGAGTCATAATTCAAACGACACAATTAGAGTTAAATAAGGAAAAAGAATCAACTATAAAACTGACCTTTAACATAAAAGTATTAAGGTATATAGCAAGAAATTAAGTCTAGGTACATAACACATAATTAGGGAGAGTATATGTCAGACAATCAGCAACATATTCGTGCACATAAATAGGGTATAGTACAATTTAGTTCTGAAAATTAGTGACAAGAATCATGAATGGGATTGAAAGTCATAGGGACTCAATGTTAACTAAGGAAAGTATCACACAGACAAGAAAACAATTCAAAAATCAGTACAGAGTTACAAGGAAAATACACAAAGTCACATATTCTGGGAAGATATCATAGGTCTAAGGAGTTTACACAAAAATCAGTATAGATTATCGTGTGAACAATCAATAAGGCAAATAATCAAACCTATTAATCATTAGACAACATGTATTGAAACAAATCAGAGAAACCTTAAGCAAGTATTTGGAGAAATAATAGAAAATTGAAACCCTAACAATAAAATTACGGCAAGACGTATAGAACTCAGAAAGACTCCAGAAGAACATATAGATAAATAATACAGACATAAACCCTAAAAATTAGGGTTTCATCAGAATACTTAAGATTAAAAGAGGAGATTTAAGCAGAACGTTCAAAAACATACTGGAAATATATATTAATACTAAAATAAGAAGATCAATCATTTTAAAAGGGGCCAAGAAACCCTAATTTTTGGAAAAAATGAAGGATCATTCGAAAAATAGGAGAATCTTTAAAGAAAACTCAGGAAAACCTCATAATAAGCATAGATCTGTTACAGATCTAAAAGAATCGGAAGTTTAGAATTTAGGGTTTCAAAGAGAGAACCCAGAGAGAGAGAGAGTCGGTATAGAAACCACCGGATCTAGCCGGAAAGTAGGAAAATCTTACTGGAATCGAGCCATGAAGGCCTGAGACAGGCCAAAGGTGTGAGGGAGTGGACCCTGGTCTCTTGAAGACCTTAGAGACAGCAACACCGGTGAGAAGGAGCCATGAGAGGCCTGAGGATGGTGAGGATTCCATGGTTTCCGGCTAAGAGGCGACCGAAGAAGACGAACAGACCTCATCGGAGGTGGAGAGACCAGAGGTCTCTAGAGAGAACTAGAGAGATAGAGAGAGAGTGTGAGACGGGAAAATGAGAAACGGGGGGTCGTTAGGGTTTAATTATGGCAAGTGAAATCTGGGCCGTCGATCTAATTTGATCAACGGCTCAGATTGATCCGGGGTTGGGCTGGGTAAGAATTAGTTTGGGCTAGGGGTCTTTTGGGTTATTTAATTGGGTTAGTGATTAGGTTAATTTTAGGCTAGAATTGAAATAAAAGGGGCTAGCTGTTAAAAACCTAATTAAATTAGATAAAACAATTTACAAAAATAGCTAATAATTGTATAAAATGAAATTGATGCTTAGAAAAATGAATTAAAATGACTGATTAACATTTAAAAAACAAAATGACTAATTACTGGATAAAAATAGTATAAAACATATGATTGGTCTATAATTGCAAAGTTATCGCAATCATAGCCAAAGAGTGCCAATTTGACCTATTGTGAAATAATTTGGTCTTAGTAGGACCCTAAATAATTAATTAAATCAAGAAATGCTTTTGAAATTTTTTGTAATGCAATTTCGTGATTAATTATTAGAAATACGATACCGGATACATTAAAATAAATTAATAAAAATATGGGAAATTATATAAAAATACCAATTGCTATTAAAGCATGTTTTTGAAGGTATATATGAAATTTTAAAAGTATTGTGGGAAAATTGGGTATCAACAGTTGCCCCTCATTACCCGGGAAGGATGAAAGAGTTGTCGGGTAAAGATATGATGGCCAATTTTGACCGAGCGAAACGATTTGGAGAGATTTAGGCCGCACCCTGACTTCTGAACTACCTACATTCCCTGGTTTTACAGGAATCAGGCCGTATGTAGTTCAGGATCCATCGGCGAAGTATACCGATGAAGTTTCACAACGACGGACGCAAAGTGCAGGGTTGGGTGGTCAAGGGCTTATGGGATAGTTAGGAGAACTGGAGCGGAACCGCTCCTGCCTGGATGGTTGTTGCTAGCCGGATTACCTGCAAATGAATAACAAGCATACATTGTAGGTAATTTAAACATGATGTAAATCCCCATTGGACCATGAATGTTGTCTTCGGACAGTTGAGGATGACGTCCTTAGACCATGATGTCATGGGCCATGATCGCTTGATGCAGGATTCGCGGGCTATGAAATGATGTCTCGGGCCATGAAGATGGTGCCTCCGAACCATGATGCCTTTGAATAATGATATGCAAACTGATAAAAGAGATCCTTAGGACATGACATGGTGTTCTCGGGCCATGAAGATGGTTCCTCCGAACGATGACGCCTTTGGATAAGTTGGCGATATTTCAACCCATGAAGATGCAATAATATAATGCTGACAAGACAGAGCTTAGTCTTGCGAATTAAAAAGGCAGAGCTTAGCCCAAAAGGAAAGCGCAGTAAATAATGCTAGAGATAGTGATTTCTTTGAAAAGTAAATGGGAGGCAGTGCTTAGACTTCGAAGGCAGAAAGGTAGCCTTATGCAATATGCGGATGCAAATGGAGGTAGCGTTTAACCTCGAAAGTCAGAAAGGTAGCCTTATGCAATATGCAAATGCAGATGGAGGTAGCGTTTAACCTCGGAAGGCAGAAAGGTACCTTATGCAATATGCGAATGCAGATAGAGGTAGTGTTTAACCTCGGAAGGCAGAAAGGTAGCCTTATGCAATATGCAAATGCAGATGGAGGTAACGTTTAACCTCGGAAGGCAGAAAGGTAGCCGTATGCAATATGCGAATGCAGATGGAGGTAGGATTTAACATCGGAAGGCAGAAAGGTAGCCTTATGCAATATGCGAATGCAGATGCAGGTAGCGTTTAACCTCATAAGGAAGAAAGGTAGCCTTATGCAATATGTAAGGAAGGACGACAGAAATTCTTAGTTGGTGCTAAATTGCGGTAGAGCATTGTGATAATAAAGCATTGTTTGTGCTGATAATAAGTGTTGGTGTGACGAGTTTGAGGGACGATGTCTGTCCTTAGAGCGGATGATATATTTTGGGTTTTTTGCAATTTTGTACCTGCATCCAAAGAAAGATCGTGAGTTTTGTAAAGGGGAAAGGTTAGTTCGCATTCCTGCTGGCCCTGCTTGGCTCGTTTGCTTGATCATGATGATACTGTCTGTGTCATTGGGGTAGCGTTTGCTAAACAAGCTGTTTCAAAAATAAATATGCATGATTTTGTAAATGTATAATATATAATCTAAAATAGTTTTAGATGAACCAATGACATGACACGGCCCGAGACATTGCAACCTCTCATGCTGCGGAATTTTGAGGGTCCTCCTCAAAATTCTACCCCAGTTTGTTGGGTGGATGCCTCTGACTGCTGCTCGCGCGGCGACTGGCTGAACTTGCTTCGAAATTTTGAGGGTCCTCCTCAAAATTCTGCCCAGTTTCCAATTGCGAGGAAAAATGAGATTGTTATTGAATTGTGACCGAACCCATAGGGCTGCCTACGTATCCCCTCTTAAACGGGAATCAGGTCAGGCGTAGTTCAAATTACATCACTGAGAAAGCATAAAGATTGGACATAGTAACGCTTGACTGTATCTGAATTGATTGGTTTCGGCCAAACTTGTCCATTTCTGCAAGTATGAGTGCTCCTCCTCTCAGCACTCTATAAACCATGTACGGACCTTGCCAGTTGGGAGAGAACTTCCCCTTGGCTTCATCTTGATGTGGAAATATTTTCTTTAACACCAGCTGTCCTGGTGTAAATCGTGTCGGCTTGACTTTCTTGTTGAAGGCCCTGGCCATTCTGTTCTGATATAGTTGACCATGACAGACTGCATTCATTCTCTTCCCGTCTATGAGGGCCAGTTGCTCATAACGGCTTCTTACCCATTCTGTATCATTGAGCTCAGCTTCCTGTATAATTCTTAGAGATGGAATCTCCACTTCGGCAAGAATTACAGCCTTTGTATCATAAACTAGCATATAGGGAGTCGCCCTTGTTGATGTGCAGACAGTGGTGCGGTATCCCAGTAAAGCGAATGATAATTTTTCATGCCACTGCTTGTGCCTTTCTATCATCTTCCTTATTATCTTCTTGATGTTTTTGTTAGCGGCCTCTACGGCTCCATTCATCTGAGGTCTATATGCTGTGGAATTCTTGTGTTTGATCCTGAAAGTTTCATACATAGCTTTCATCAAGTCACTGTTGAGATTAGAACCATTGTCGGTGATGATTGACTCTGGAACTCCGAACCGACAAACAATGCAGTCGCAGACAAAGTCAGCCACGACTTTCTTAGTAACTGCTTTGTAGGAGGCTGCTTCAACCTATTTAGCAAAGTAGTCAATGGAGACCAAAATGAACCTGTGTCCATTGGAAGCGGCGGGCTCAATTGGTCCAATAACGTCCATACCCTAAGCGGCAAACGGCCATGGTGAGATGGTTTCATTGAGCTCACTTGGAGTCACCTTTATCATATCCCCATGTATCTGGCAGCGGTGGCACTTCCAAACATACTGGATGCAATCCATTTCCATAGTCATCCAAAAGTAACCAGCTCGGAGTATTTTCTTTTCTAGAACAAAACCGTTCATATGTATGCCACAGGTACTTGCATGAATTTCTTCCAGCAATTTTGATGCTTCTTTTGCATCAACACACCTTAATAACCCCAAATTGGGATTCCTCCTATACATGATTCCTCCGCTGTGGAAAAAATTTTTAGACAATCTCTGAAGTGTGCATTTCTGAGTGGGATTTGCAAGCTCGGGGTATTCTCTTTTTGTCAAGTACTTATCGATGTCATGAAACCAAGGATTTTTGTCTACTTCTTCTTCGATATGGGCATAGTAAGTTGGATGATTATGGATCTTTATGGGAATAGGGTCAATGAAATTCTTGTCCGGATGCTGGATCATTGAGGACAAGGTAGCTAATGCGTCGGCGAACTCATTCTAGATTCTAGGGATGTGCCGGAACTCTATATTTGTGAACCTCTTTCTTAACTCCTGTACGTGGTGCAGATGCGGCAGTATCTTGGAATTCTTTGTTGCCCATTCTCCTTGTAACTGATGTACCAATAAGTCTGAATCACCGATCACTGACAGTTCCTGGACATTCATGTCAATGGCCATATTGAGCCCCAAGATGCACGCTTCATATTCGGCCATATTGTTGGTGCAAGGGAACCTGAGTTTCGCGGACATCGGATAATGCTGACCGGTCTCTGATATTAGTACTGCTCCAATACCGACTCCCTTGAAGTTTGTTGCTCCATCAAAGAACATCCTCCAACCATCATAGGATTCTGCAATATCTTCTCCTATGAATGATACCTCTTCATCAGGAAAATATGTTTTCGGAGGTTCGTATCCTCCATCTACGGGATTCTCAGCAAGATGGTCAGCCAAAGCTTGTCCTTTAACTGCCTTCTGAGTCATGTAAACAATGTCGAATTCGCTCAGCAGGATTTGCCATTTGGCTAGCTTGCCGGTGGGCATGGGCTTCTGAAAGATGTACTTTAATGGATCCATCCTTGATATGAGATATGTTGTGTAGGCACAGAAATAATGTCTCATCTTTTGGGTGACCCAAGTCAGAGCACAACAGGTACGTTCTAATAGAGAATACCGGGCCACATATGGAGTGAACTTCTTGCTGAGGTAATAAATAGTTTGTTCCTTCCTTCATGTTTCATCGTGCTGCCCTAGAACGCAGCCGAAAGCTCCATCTAATACTACAAGATAGAGTAGCAAAGGTCTGCCTGGCTCAGGCGGTACTAGGACTGGCAGTGTTGACAAATATTCCTTGATTCTGTCGAAAGCCCTTTGACAATCATCGGTCCACTCGGTCACAGCGTCCTTCTTCAACATCTTAAATATTGGCTTACAGATGACTGTAGATTGTGCTATAAACCGGCTGATGTAATTAATCCTCCCCAAGAAACTCATCACATTTTTCTTGTTCCTTGGTGGTGGTAGCTCTTGAATGTATTTGACCTTGGATGGATCTAATTCTATTCCCCGGCGGCTTACAATAAATCCTAGCAACTTCCCGGCAGGAACCCCGAATGCACACTTCGCGGGGTTTAGTTTCAGATTGTATTTTCGCAATCTATTGAAGAACTTCCCCAAATTCTCCATGTGATCAGCAGCTTTCTTTGATTTGATAATGACATCATCCACGTACACCTCAATCTTCTTATGAATCATGTCATGGAATATGGTGGCCATGGCCCTCATATAGGTGGCCCCTGCATTCTTTAGACCGAATGGCATCATCTTGTAACAATACACTCCCCACGGCGTAATGAACGCTGTTTTCTCAGCATCTCCCTCATACATCCAAATCTGGTGATAACCAGCGAAGCAATCCACAAAGGACTGCAATTCATGCTTGGCACAGTTATCAATCAGAATGTGTATATTTGGCAAGGGGTAGTCGTCTTTCGGACTGGCCCAGTTGAGATCCTGGTAGTCGACGCAGACTCTGACCTTCCCTTCCTTCTTTGGACAGGTACAATGTTGGCTAACCATGTCGGGTACTCCACTACCCGGAGAACTTTGGCGTTGATCTGCTTGGTAACTTATTCTTTGATTTTCAAACTCATGTCGGGTTTGAACTTTCTGAGCTTTTGTTTCACTGGTGGACACATTGGATTTGCTGGCAGTTTGTGAGCCACAATAGACGTACTTAGACCATTCATGTCATCATACGACCATGCAAATACATCCTCATACTCTCTTAGAAACTCTGTGTATTCTTTATTTTCTGATGGTGACAAATGAATGTTGATGCGATTCTCCTTGATGTTTTCTGAATCTCCCAGGTTGATAACCTCAGCCTCATCCAGGTTAGACTTAAGTCTGTTCTCAAAGTTCTCAACTTCTTTGACAATCTCGTCAGGTATGTCGTCTTCATCTGAATCAATGGTTGTTTACTGCGGTGTCTTGTTGCATGTCACAGTCATCGGTTCATCAAGACAAGTAATAGTAATGTTGTATAAATAAAGTAATGAGGGAAAACAATAGCAATAAATATCAGATTCGTAAGAGAAATTTAGAAGATGCTTTGATAGATTGAATAACTGTTTTGAATATTGAAGATCTTTATTGCAGAAATTGAAAAATGCAGGAAAAGTAAAATCATTTAGTAAATAAAAAATGCTTGTTTTAGCCTTGCTACCCCGAGGCTCGTCGGTCTTTGGTTGTCCTGATAGACCATTTCTTGAGATATTCCCCTATTAATTACAGTCTGTATGGAAGGGCCTTCCTCCCCCTCCCCCTCCCCCTTGAGAACAACACAACAACCCATATCATCATCTTCTAGGAACAGACTCCTCATTGCCACAAGTGTTTCTTCCTCGTGTGAACCGCAAATAGTGTCGGCCTGCTTGAAAGTCTGGTCAAGATGAGGTATCGGCTACTCAAAAGGGTAATAGGTACAATGCCAAGGTGGCAACCAGTCGTTGAATTCCTGCCAAGTGTACTCATACCCCAGACCGAAAGTGGTGCCATGTTCCTTGAGCTTTATGGGCTTCGTGATCCCTTGGAGGTTCTTACCGAGCTCTTTGCCTGGCTCATATCCTCTACAGTTCAGGATGCTCTCAATCTTGTTTTCCCACCACTTGTCCTTGTCGATAGCATTGACCTGTTTAATGTGGTGGTAAGTTCCTCCGCCTATCTTCCTTTTTCCGTCAATCACCGAAATAGTTTGACGACTATAAATGGGGTTGCTACCGTCACCATGAATAATCACCTCTTGGTGGTTCCACTCGAATTTTACCGCCTGATGTAGTGTTGATGCTACGGCCCCAGCAGTATTCCCAACAACAGGTTGTAGGATGCCGGCACATCTATCACCTGGAAATCCACTTCGAACCAAGTCGGTCCAATCTGTAGACATAGATTGATCTCCACCATGGTGGAACTCTGAGAACCGTCAAAGGCTTTCACATTGATCGCTCCATCCCTTATCTCATGTATCCCTTTACCCAATTTCTTGAGTGTTATCAACGGACAGATATTAAGACTGGAACCTCCATTGATCAAGATTCTTGTGATGAAATGATCTCCGCATTGCACGGTGATGTGCAGTGCTTTGTTGTGCCCCAATCCTTCAGGTGGTAGCTTGTCCTCATGAAAAGTGATTTTATGACTCTCCAGTGCCTGGCCTACCATATTGGCCATTTCCCCACTAGTGATGTTGTTTGGCACATATGCTTCACTCAACACTTTCAACAAAGCATTATTGTGTGTTTCGGAATTTTGCAGCAGAGAGAGGATGGATATCTGTGTCGGGGTCTTGTTCAGCTGGTCGATGAATGAATACTTCTTAGCTTGTACCTTCCTCCAAAGGTCATCGGGACCTGTTTCGATAAGGGGAGGCCGGTTGGCAGCCTGCTTGCTTGAATCGGCCAGATGCTCAGGGGTGTAGATCCTACCAGTTCTCGTCATACCTTGTGCTGCGACAGCTTCCTCAGACCTGACCTTGCCTTTCCTTCTCGCCTCAGCTGTGTAGTCCCAAGGGATAGAGTTTGAATAGAAGGGTGGAGTGTTTGACATTGCCACCGGAATTGATGCAGCCATCTTTACTTCAAACGGAATGTGCGTTCGGGTGGCAAAACTGCGACCTCGAATGAAGCTGGTGCATTCGCCGGAGATACAAACTCAACTTCAATTGGCACTGGTGACTTTGCAGGGGGTGCTGCTTCAAACTCAAATGGTATAGACATATTCACCTCAGCGTCCTCAGATGGTTGAATCTGGACTATGATCGGTTTGAGAGTGACTGCGGGTTTCTTTAGGTCATCGCTTTCTGTGATCAACCCGATTGACCCCTCGAGATCCCAATCATCTTCTATTTCAATAATATGGTGATGAGTGGCTAGAATTCATGATTTTAAGCATTATATACCTTGCATTTTATGTGTTTTA
>ML382312.1:0-68428 GCA_005239525.1 Nicotiana knightiana | reverse complement strand
GATTTGTGGAAGTACTTGAATTATGTGTTCCTTGAGGGTTCATTGAATCATTGTTGGCTTGGATATTAGTGATTGATAATTTGTTTGGGATATTCGTTTGGACACTCTCCTCGATGTTATTTATACTTCCCGCCTTGCTATTTTATTGATATTCATATGCTTGGTAAGGAAGAGTGTAAAGCACGAAGGGTGATTCCGTGCCATTTTATATTCATTATCATGTGAGGAAGAGTGTAAAGAATGAAGGGTGTTTCCGTGCCAATTTATATTCATTATCATGTGAGGAAGAGTGTAAAGCACGAAGGGTGATCCCGTGCCATTTTATATTCATTATAATGTGAGGAAGAGTGTAAATCAAGAAGGATGATGCCGTGCCATTTTATATTCATTATCATGTGAGGAAGAGTGTAAAGCACGAAGGGTGATGTCGTGCCATTTTATATTTTTTATCATGTGAGGGAAGAGTGTAAAGCACGAAGGGTGATACCGTGCCATATCATGTGAGAGTAAAAGCACAAAGGGTGATGGCGTGCCATTTCATTTATATTGTTATCTTTTAATATTGTGAGGTCATGGCACGAAGGGTGTTTCCTTGCAGGTGAGGATGAGGGATATGTATTATGATGTGATATCTGTTTTCCGTGGATACATTTCCGCCTTTACCTTGAGCTGTTATTGTCAAAATTATATATTTTGTTTGATATGTTTTTATTTTCCCGTACTTGACCTCTATCTCAATTGTTGTTGCGTTGTCCATGTCTTTTACTTGCTTAACATGCCTATGCCATACCTATTTCCTGCTTTTAAAATTATACTCATTTCATACCTATTCCGTCACACTCTAGTTTAAGCATTCTGTCATGCTAGTCATTCACGCCCTTACTTGTTAACTTGTAAAGACCATGTGTTTCCTTCTTATTTGTCATATTTCTACTTAGGCCTCCAATATGCTAGTTAATTGATGTTGATATCCCTTACTTTCCAATTTTTGTTATTACTCACGTGCTTTCCTTTTAGTTCTTTATTGTTGCCCACGTGTATATCCTTGTCCATTGTTGTTACTCGCGTATTTCCTACTTTGTAATTCATGTTATCGTGTTTCTGTCATATGGTTGGTTCTGTTATACGTACATTTGGAAGGATGAGTTGAACGCATGTAGGGTGTTGCCGTGCTAATTGATTTGTTACATAAATTTATTTATATGTGGTGAGGATGATATAGAAGCACGAGTGGTGTTACCGTGCCATGTGACTTGATATGTTGGATACATTTCTTATACCAGGAAATATTGTAAATCTTCTACTGTAATTCCTGCTAGTAATTGTTGATTGTCTCACGGAGTTGTATACGGTACTTTTGTCTATTATGTTTTGAACTGCCTATATTGTTAGTCTAATGTACATGTTATAACAAATAGCATCTTTCAACTAAAAGCCTCGTCACTACTTCGACAAAGTTAGACAAAATATTTACCAGTACATGGGATCGGTTATACTGATATTGCACTTCTGCACATTGCGTGCAGATTTTGGAACGGAGTTGCTGGTGACGTCGGATGCTGATTCGGATGATGTTCGTGTGTTTGGATATAGCTGCCACTTGTCCATGGTAGCTTAGGTTATTGCTAATCTGTTTATGTGAGCTTCGAGCAGAACGTGTATTTATTTGTATCAGTTTTAAAATTTCAAATCTTAGAAGCTCGTGGTTAATACTACCACGTCTTGGGTCAATTTGTAAATGTTCAGCTAATTCTTTACTATTTTTCTATAATCTCTTTTGGATTGTATTTTCTGTTAGTTGGCTTACCTAGCGGATCGACTTAAGTGCCATCATGACTAGTGATTTTTGGGTCGTGACAAAACTATAATGTTTAAAGCATTAACAGGCGAAAAGCACATTGCCTTTCAAACACAAAAGCAAAACAAATACTAAAGATATTAGTTTTTTGAAATAAATTGTTCTAAGGATAATCATTTATCCAATTGTGACAGACTCTAAAAAGAATATTCTAATTACCTCATTTATCCTATTGTTAGCTATGTTTTCTAAGTTTTCCACATGTGTACCTATTGCATTTGGTACGTCTATCATAAAGTTAGAAAGTAGTTTGTCACGTACCACCTGTTTATCTCCTTCTCTGGGCTCGAATTCTAACAAGAGATCTATAGAAAGGTCATCCACATCATAGTAAAGTATGGTGGCTTCTTCAAACCAAACATCCTACAGTTTCTTGATTATGCTGGCATGGAAACTTGCATAACTGTTTTCCACAATGTCAATCATCGCCTGAGCCTTAAGGAGCATTCTGTGTAGCTTCATGAGATTAGCATCTACAACCCAAAGTTTTCCTTTTATTAATTACAAGTTTTATGAAATCTGCAAGTAATTTTGAAAATGAGGAGGAAGCAAAGCCAGCACAGAAGTCTTCATCCATGGGTTCTCCAAGTTTTTGAGCTTTGACGCTATGGGAGCTTATTGTTCTGTGAGAATGACAACCTTGGTTCTTTGCCGCTTAGGGTTTTGTGAAGATGGCAGCCATTGGTTCTTCGGTACTTAGGGTTCTGTGACAATGACAACCTTGGTTAGGCTCTTAGGACTTCGTGTGCTTTTAGTGGGAAGCTATAATGTTTAAAGCTTTAATGGGCGAAAAGTTCATTGCATTTCAAACACTAAAGCAAAAAAAGAAAATATACTAAAGATATTACTTTTTTTTTTTTTAAAGTTATTTTTAGGACAATCATTTATCCTATTATTGACAGACTCTAGAAAAAAATATTTTAATTACCTCATTTATCATAATTTATTCTATAACTTACGATTGATTCTAATGTATGGTTCTATCACTTAACAATTTGACACAAGCTATAATTATGATATTTCGCTAGGATCTCAAAATTATTATCTCTTTGTTAGTAAGAATTCTTCTTGTCATAAGTCTTACGATTAAAGAATATATATTTCATTTCTTCAATCTAAAAAGTATAAATGAGTGAACGAAAAAATAAACAAGCGAATACCTGATGGTCTCAAGAAAGAAACGAAAAGAACAAAATTTTCTATTATATAGAAGAGAGAAGAGAAGGTTGACCAAGGGTATAATAGTTATTTTAAATATATTAGTGCATTGTTTGTTTGTATATTAGGCTCAAAAATTTTGATGGACCCCACTTTCCATTCAACCTTCACGACTTCACTATCTTCCTTAAATGCAATACTTGATTGTTATTATTACTTTTTCAATAAGTACTTTCAACTAGAAAAATTACCTTTTTAATAATTTTACAATTCAAATGTTCACCTGATTAAAAATACTAAGGTCACATACATTTATATATGATAATTTTTTATTTCCTTAAAAAATATTATTTTATTTATTAACTATTCCAGGTACAGAAAATTTCATTAAAAAAGAATTAGTGATAATGTATGTTGATTTACATTCAAATGTTATTATATCATTATAAATTGATATCATTTTACAAAATTCTCATTAAATTGCAATTTCAATTGGAATACTTTATAAAATTCGAAAAAAATATTTAAGATTAAAATATAGTTTCAAGTCCCCTTTCTTATAATATAAAATTAAAAATTTGTTCAAATTGAATAATGCGTATCCTCTCTCTAAAATATGAGTTGAGAATATCTGAAGTAAAGACAATTAATGTGTGAAATTTTTTTCTTTTAAAAACCATTATATATTAGGAAGTATGAGAAGTATCGTCATACAAGATTATAATTTTCCCTCTATGATCGAAGTTAGTTGAGTACATACTCTATTCAATAAGAATTCAACATTATATAAATTTTAAAATGCATAACTATACAATTAATTATTTTTTAAAAATCTCAACAAATACTACTATTATGATGAAAATTCCATTATACCCTAAATAATATCTCAATCATATCAAATGAAACTAGAAAAAATTGTAAAATTTTAATTTAAGGTCAATTTGATTAGTATTTAGCGTGATCGAGAGATTAATTTATTTTTAATATTATGTCATTCAAATAGAACAAAATACAAATTTTTTTATTAAAATTCTTAATAATAAAAAATCACGATTATTATTTCAAAGGACCAAAAAATACCTTTATATCAACTATTTAGGAATAATATTAATATATTTTTTTTTTCAAATTTTGATTAGTATAAAAAAAAGTAATACATTAAAACAACTGAAAATATTAAAAGAATAAAACTATATATCATTCAATTTAAACAATCAAAAAAATACATGACTTATTTTTCAACTGTCTTTTTAATTATTATTTTATAGTAATTAATTTAAGGCTTAATGGTGCAAATAAATTTTAAAACAAAAAAATGTAGACCCTATGTAGAAATGATTTAAATTCTACTTGACTTATTATCTAATTACTGTATAATAAAGTATTAAACTTTGACAAGTATTTCAAAATGATTGGTATAGTAATACGATTTCAGAAAAAATAAAATGCACATAATGCAAAAGACAAATAACAATACACATAATCGTGGTTCAATACGTTATTACACAAAAGCCTATTTTCTTTTTTCTTTCCCTAAAGGCATAGAAAGTATGCAATTAACAATAGACCAAGAAATTTAAAAAAGGAGAAAACAAGAAGAAGACGAAGAAAAAATAACAATTGGGCATGTGCATCGCACGGATACACCATCTAGTTATCTATTATTTATTTTTATTATATAGAAAAAAGAAATTGGTCGACCAAGGGCAAAATTGCCATTTTACCGTGCCATTTTATTGTTTTTTCTATTTCTATTCCTATAATACTAGAAGCATTTCCCCGATGACAAGAAACCCTCGGTTGTTTCATTTACTCTCAAAATCTTATACCTTCCACACTTTCAAGGACTAATCTTTGACTTCTCATCATCATCTCAGTGAAATCTTTCATTTTCTGGTAAGGCTTTCTCTTAATTTTCGCTTTAATCTTCCATTTCTTTTCAAAATTTTCAATTTCATGGCTGAAATTCATGATTGTTTTTTTCTATGTTATTGTTCATCCTGTCATATCCAAAATCCCTAAAGTAGTGATGGCGCCGGACATCAATGTCAGGCAAGCCAAATCATTAATTAATTGAAATAACTTTCCGATTTTTAATATTTATGAAAACATTTCCTTTCACTTTATTACATATTAACCAAATAAAATTATGTTAATTAAAAACAATGGTTTGAATACTACACTTTAAAAAATATAACCCAACACATCCCAGAACCCGGAGTCACAAGTACATGAGCAATTTCTAAGAATTTATACAATCATTACAAGCATGTCCAAAGTACAAATTGGACGAGGAAATTTAAAATACAAATGTAATAAATACAGTACGAGAGGGAGACTCTGTCAGCTGCGGATCGCCTCCGGATGATGCAGCTCGCCTAAGTCTCTGAATCCTCCACATGGCTATGAAAGTTAAAATGCACAGCAAGTGTAGCATGAGTACAAAAACAACGTGTACTCAATAAGTCGCCCGCCTAACCTCAGAGAGGTAGTGACGAGAGGTCGAATTAGAGACTCACTAAGGGCTAGCAAATTAATTAACAGTGTAAGATGAATACGATAAGCATGTAAAACTAGTAAAGCAACATATATATAAGGCACTGAAATCCAAGTAAATATTAGAAATAAACAAACAGTCACCACTTTCTCATTATTTTTTCAACATATCTTAAATAAACAATTTCCTCTTTGTTTTTCTCCAAATATCATAAATCCACAATTTCCTCTTTATTTTTCCCCAAATATCTTATCACTTCAAAAATCATGAAGAAAACATTAAACACTTTGGCATGCGCATACGGGATAAGGACAACCGGCCTGAGCCATCAAAATAATCATCTCTATGCACTGCCGAGGGTCGATTGGCCCGAACCATAATATTTCTTTCAATCTCGTCATGGCGTACGTCCCGCTCCCATGAGAGTGGGGGAAATAACACTCCGCTCGCGGAATGTAAATTGCGAAGCAGTCACATGCAGTCATACACAATCAACAGTCCACCCCGAATACGTCGGGAAAATAAGTAACCAAATAAATGATAGATTCCTCTTTTAAAAACCACAAAATAGTATTTAAACCCCTTTTTTCGAAATTCTCTTGCCGAGTTTTATATAACGTTTAATAACATAACTTTATTCGGAGATACAATTGCCCGCAAGGGAAATAAATTCTCTTTTTAGATGATTTAGAAAATAAACTCTAATCTTCCTTAGTCATTGAATTATAATTTCGGTTATATTAGCATCATAATATCACAGACAAGATTACAGGTATAACAGGTAAAATATGCTAGTGGGTCCTAGGCTACCCGGACATGGCATAATAGTAGCTAGGCACGGACTCCCGTCACCTCGTGCGTACGTAGCCCCCGCAGATAGTAACACATACTTAATTAGTTCACCTACGGGGACAATTCCCCCTCACAAAGTTAGAAAGGAGACTTACCTCGCTTCGAAATTTTCATAACCAGCCTCCAAGCCCTTCCGACGACTCCAACTGATGCACAACGCTCCGAAACTACCACATGACGGCAAAGCAATGAAAATTCATCCTAATACTCACAACAAATTCAAATTATATACTTTACCAACCCCTCTCAGTGAAATGACCACAATGACCTCAGGCCCACGTGCCCGAAATCCGAAATTTCTCGAAGATATATTCTACCCATAGCCTTACTAACTCAAATATGCAATTTACTCAATATTCATGCTCAATTCGTGGCTAAAAATCCAACTTTCCATTTTCTAGGTCTCTTCAATATTTTTTCAAATTCCTACCAATTTCCATGCCTAATCCATGCACATAATCTTGTATTTACCTTACAAACGGGAGGAATTTACTTACCTTGACAATGCATGAAGGAATCCTCTCTTGAAGCCTCCCAAAATCGCCTAAGCCATGAAGAAATGAAGACAAATGAACCCAAATCCTTCTTTTAAAACATTTTGCCCAGGACGATTTCCGCACCTGCGGTCCTACCTCCGCACCTACGATCCCGCATGTGCGACCAATCTCCCGCACTTGCGGCTTCCTCAACTCCAGCCCAAATTTGCACCTGCACCCCACTGTCCGCACCTGCAGCTTCGTAGGTGCAGAAATTCCATTGCACCTGCGGTCCCCAGCCAAGCCTGCTCCGCCCTCGCACCTGCGGCGCCTAAGCCGCACCAGCGGCCAAATCCTCGCAGGTGCGGATCACACCAGATGACAGCAATCTTAACTTCTTCAAACTTCAAATCTTGATATGTTAACCACCCGGAATCCACCCGAGACCCCAGGACCCCATCCAGTTATACCAACATGTTATAAAACATAATGCGGACTTGCTCGAGGCCTCAAATCACATCAAACAATATCAACCACAAATTCGCACTCAAATCCCAACTTTTTGAACTTAGAATTTTCCAACTTCTACATCCGATGCCGAAACCTATCAAATCATGTCCGATTGACCCTACCCCAAATTTTACACACAAGTCATATTCGACATTACGGACCTGCTCCAACTTCCAAAATTGCATCCCGACCTCGATATCAAAACTTTCACTTCCGGTCGGATTTCTCAAAAACCTTCAAATTTCTATCTTTAGCCAAATGACTTCAAAATGACCTAAGGACATCCAAATTCACTTCCGATCGCGCTCCCAACTCCAGAATCAACATACGAAGCTATTCCCAAACTCGGAACCCCAAACGGACATCAACAACACCGAAATGCACTTCAAGCCCAAATCTATGAATTTTTTTCAAAAATGCTGACTTCCACAATACGCTGAAACGCCCCGGGGTTATCCAAAACCCAATCCGGACTTACACCCAAGTCCGAAATCATCATAAGAACCTGCAGGAACCTTCAAATCCTGATTCGGAGGTCATTTACTCAAAATTCCAATCTTAGTCCATTTCTCCAACTTAAGGCTTCTAAAATGAGAATTTCCTTTACAAATCAACTCTAAACTTCCCGAAATTCTATTCCGACCACACCTACAAGTCATAAAACCTGAAATGGAGTTGCCCACGACTTCAAACCGCTGAACAGTGCGCTAGAGCCAAAAATGACCAGTCGGGTCGTTACACATCCGTTCATCTCCTTCCTTTTTTCTCTATTTTATCCCTAAAATGTTCCTTTTGCATGATCTCTTTATTTTTTCCAAATTTTCAAATGCTACTTTTTCAGTTTTTTACATCTTTTCGGTTGGGTTGTTCTAATTTCAGGTATGATTTCTCTCCATTTTTTCCCGAGCTTCTTCCAATTTCTCTTTAGACTTTCAAATTTCATTGCTGGAATTCGTGGATGATGTCTTTATTAAAGAAAGGGGTAATGTTTCGGAAGGTTTGCTATGCGTAAAACGTGGTTGAAGATCGGGGTAGATAACGATGAACAAACAGATTATAGAAGTAATTTTATTTGATTTTGAATTCTTTTTTAATTTTAAAATATATCCCTTCAAATTCTGTTTTACTGATCTGAATGCTTTATTTTTTTGTTTCTATTGATTAAAAAGGTAACTTTCTGTTTCCATCTCCCCCCAGTTCTCCCATCCTCTTTCTCTATTATTATCTTTCATAGTATAGAAGTTTTATTATAGCTATCAATTGATTAAAAAGTTTATAGTTATAGATGAGCATGTTTTAAAATATTCTTCTTCTTATTGTCACATTAGTTCTTTTTGAATGTGTGCATTTTAATTGGCGTTACTTCAGTATTCTTTCACCTGAGACTAATCATCAAGGTAGAGAGAATCAATATTGTTTCATCTCTTTTTTTACACAATAAGAAAGAAATTTGGTTTCGCAATGCATCTCCATGCTCAACGAGGTGCAACAACCTCGGGATGTTTTACGTCCATCTTATAGAGTTCCTGATGGAGCTTATCTAAGTCTCGATTGATAACTCCGATGGAGCTTACTCTAAGTCTTAGTTGAGAACTCCGATGAAGCTTACTCTAATTCTTGGTTGACAACTCTGATTGTATGCATTCACACAGTCAATTGATAATGACGTATTTGCAGTTGGATGTAAGTTTGAATTTTACTTTTGCTCAATTGATGTTTTCTTTAAGAAACATAACTGAAGAAGTTTCCATTGATAACATTTTGCATTACTTAGTTTACCTTTTCAACAGACAATTTGATTGTGGTTGTGAATTTCTGTGAGTTGGGTGAATCACAGATTACAGCTTCTTGGCTGGTGATCTCTCTTGATATGATAAATTTATGATATGGGTGACAAAGTTTTTCTCCTTTCCTCTTTCCTGGTAAGTTATGTATTTGTGACCGATTATTGTAAATTGATATTATTATGAATATTTGCCAAGAGTATTAAATTATATTTCTTCTTGTTTTTCAGGAAAAAATGTACATATCAGTGTGAGAATTTCATGCATGTATCGAGTTCTTACAACCAGTATGAATGGCTCTTTTACTTTTATAATTTTGAGCTATTAAGAATTTACGTTTATGAAAATAATTATAGAAAAAAGAATCTATTTGATAATCTTTTATGACTTTCACCGGTTATTTTCTGAGGTTAATAATTCCTTTAAATTTAAATAGACCATAGAAAAGCAAAGCAATATACCTGCTTAATGCTAACGGACACCTTTAAAGAAAATAATTCTTCTCATTTCCTTTTTAATATATGTGTTGTATAATATTTAGAACTATATTGTGTGTCGCTATTATGAGACAAATAGTCTTGTGACTATAAATGATTCTCTATGTAATTGAGGTTAGTTGTTGGAGCTACTAAGAGTTGGCTTAGTTTGTTGTTTAAATTATTTTGGATAGTTTAGAAGACTACATTTGTGACAAGGCTCAACGAGCAATGTCTTATTGTCGGGTCACGGAGAAGAAGCCTACCAGATTATTGTGCTTCAACTATTTTATGAAGTCAAGGGAGTTAACTTGTAACGACCCGACCGGTCGTTTTGTGTTATCGGACCCCGTTCCCCTAAACGAAACATCCCATAGCGGCTTATTATGATTTATGACTTGCGGGGACTAGTGGTCCGGGATTCAGAGGTATTTAGAGTGCTATAGGAACATATGGTTCCTTAAGGTTGACCTTTAAGGCCACGTTTGACTTCGGTCAACATTTTCAGTAAACGACCTCAGAATCGGGGTTCGACGATTCCATAGCTTCGTATGATGATTTTGGACCTGGGCGTATGTTTGGAATGGGTTTCTGATAACCAGG
The DNA here is from genome assembly GCA_005239525.1 of Nicotiana knightiana. Taxonomy (NCBI): domain Eukaryota; kingdom Viridiplantae; phylum Streptophyta; class Magnoliopsida; order Solanales; family Solanaceae; genus Nicotiana; species Nicotiana knightiana. The sequence continues at coordinate 58,214 of ML382312.1, read as the reverse complement.
GAGCGTTTCGGCGCCCAATATTGATATAAGAGTTCCTTAAGTTCCTATTATAGTTTGGGACGTGTTTCTGCGATATCGAGGTCTGAACGGAATTTCGAGATCGGGAATAGTTTCGTTATGTCATTTATGACTTGCCTGCAAAATTTGGTGTCATTCCGAGTTGTATAGGTCGGTTTGGTGCGTTGTTAGCGAAGTCAAGAAAACTTAAAGTTTCTAAGTTTGGTTCCAGGGATTTTGATGTGTCATTTTGAGTTTTAGCGTTGTTTTGAGTGTTCCGAAGGCTCGAGTAAGTCCATATTATGATTTGGGACTTGTTGGTAGATTTGGACGGGTGCCTCCCGGACACCACACGAGGCCAAAAACCAGCGGTCCCAGCCTCGCAGGTGCGACCCCCAGTGGTCAAACCAATTCTCGCAGGTGCAGATAATATTTCGCAGGAGCGGAGCCGCAGGTGTGGTCTCCACTCCGTAGGTGCGGGCCCAGGCTTCCCAGTCCATTTTCGCAGGTGCGAGACCGTAGGTGCGGAAACGCTGTTCAGACAGTGTGTTTTTATACACGGGAATTAACTCATTTCCCTTATCTTCTTCTTCTTCTTCCTTGGAGTGATTTCCACCATTTTAGAGGGGCAAACGACCTATTTATTGTAGGTAAGTGAATTCAAGTCTAATATTAGCTTCACGCATGGAATACTAGCTTAATTAACTACCTAAATTAGTGAAAATTCAAGAATGGGGTAGTAACCTAAGGCTTTCGATAATTTGAGAATTTACCCGTGAATTAGATATGAAATCAAGTAGAATCATATATTAATGATCCTTAGGCTATGGATGTTTCCTTCGAGAATTTTTGGAATCCGAGCATGTGGGCCCGAGGTTAGATTTTAGAATTCCTTCAAGAATGGGAAATTTACTAAATGAGTAGAATTTCCATAGTTTGAGCATAAATTAATGAATTTGTATAACATTTGGCTAGTTTCGAGTCCTCGGGTGTAGAGTTCGGAGTTTCAGGCGCGTTCTTGGTCCGGGGAGTAGGTTCAACACGAGGTGAGTCTCCTTTCTAACCTTGTAAGGAGGAATTGTCTCCATAGGTGATTATAAACAATTGCATGTCCTTATTTGCAGGGGCGACGCGCGCACGAAGTGACGAGAGTCCGTGCGTTGCTACTACTATGTTATGTTGGGTAGTTCTAGGACTCACGAGCATGCTTATATGTGCCTTACATGTATTCCTAAACGTATCTTGAATTTCTTATTATCCTTAAATTGGCATGAGAATTTTAGGAAGTTGTGATCCATGATTTATTGCTTAGGTTCTTTCCTTAAAGAATAATCTCTTATAATTTCCTAAAAATTGATAATTTTAGATATGTATGCGGCACCGCGTCACATGTATGATTCGTGAGCGGAATAGCCCTACTATTATGTCAACCGCGTCGCATGTTCAATTCACGAGCGGGGTAATAGATGCATATATGGTTCGAGCCGTTCGACCCTCGGCAGTGCACATTTATTTTTTCGCGGCGTTTTGGCCGTACGTGTCCGGCCTATTATGTGATGTATGATTTACTAGGAATTGTTGTAATTGTACAAACTGGTTCATGTTAATAAGGGAATTTAGTACATTAAGTGCTAGTGAAATTTGACATGCAAAGGTAAATACAACTATACTTGATGATTTATCTCCTTGTTATTTCTACGACTGTTATGTCTGCCTAGTTCCTATTAAATCATATTGTTTATAAATGTTGACCCTAGTAAGTATCACGTCTACCTCTCGTCACTACCTCTTTGAGGTTAGGCGGGATACTCACTGGGTACATATTTGTTTATGTACTCATGCTGCACTTATGTACTTAATTGTACAGGTTTTGAGGCTGGTGCATCTGGTTATCAAACCGGATCTCGATTTTGATCTCAGTTGGACCTGACTTCACGGTGAGCTGCTTCTCCTGACGATCCTCGACGGCCCCTTGGAGTTTTCTTTTGCTTATTTCCCGTCTAATCCTTTTAGACAGTGGGATTGTATATTATGTTTTGTATATTCTGTTAGTATGCACGTAGGACTTGTGACACTAGTTCCTGGCACACACGTAGTTGTTATTTTGGTTTACGGGTCTGTATATATACATATTGGCTCATTCTTCATCATGACTGTTTTGATTAAAACTGGCTAATTATCCTTGTCAAATCATGTTCTAACTTTTAAAAACTAAGTATATTTTAAGGTGTTTAAACTAATAAGAAGGAACCTTTAGTATATTAAGAGTTGGCTTGCCTGACCCCGCTGTTGGGCGCCATCACGACCTCAGTTAGGATTTTGGTTCGTGAAAACATGGTATCAGAGCACTAGGTTCACGTAGGCCTTACAAGTCACGGGCAAACCTAGTAGAGTCTTGCGGATCGATACAGAGATGTCTGTACTTATCTTCGGGAGGCTATAGGGTGTTAAGAAAACCTCTCCTTATTTTTATTCTATCGTGCAGTCAATGGTTTACTAAATTTCGTTCTTCTATTCTCTCACGATGGTGAGGACGCGTACATCCGATGTTCCAGATCCGGGAGGGGCCGGTACCCCCGTTGTTCGTGGTCGCGGCAAAGGTCGGGGAAGGGCACCAACCCGAGGTAGGGGACGAGGGCAGCCCCCAGCTATTCCAGTCGTACCAATAGAGGACCCCACTATAGAGGAGCAGGTTGAGGTGACCCAGCAGGTCCTGCTCCAGTTGACTTTATGACGGCGCCAGGATTCCAGGAGATCATGGGCCGTATGATGCGATTCATGGACATTATGTCCCAGGCTGGTCTATTTCCAGCGGATCCTGCCACATCTCAGGCAGGAGGGAGAGCCCAGACCTCTACTGCCCAGGTTGCAGGCCAGACAGCAGCACTTCATCATACCCTGGGTACTTTGCCCGTGGGTGGAGCCCAGCTAGTGACAGTAGCACCTGAGCTCAGACCAGCTGCAGACGGCGATCCGCAGAAGTTACTAGATAGATAGACCCGATTTCACCCTCCTATCTTCGGGGGTGAGAAGGGCGAGGATGCCCAGGACTTTATTGATAGGTGCAGGGACAGACTGCACAACATGAGGATACTGAAGTCCCATGGAGTGGACTTCACTACTTTCCACCTTGACGGCAGGGCCCGCAAATGGTGGCAGTCCTACATCCTGGGTAGGCCAGCAGGTTCACCTACCATCACTTGGGAGAAGTTCACTCATATGTTCCTGGACATGTATATTCCACCCTCCGAGAGGGAAGAGCTGCGATATCAGTTTGAGCAGCTTGAGCAGGGACATATGTCTGTGACAGATTACGAGGCCAGGTTTTCTGAGTTGTCCCGTCATGCCCTTATGATATTGCCTACTGATGCTGAGAGAGTGCGGATATTGTACCAGGGCTGCACTCAGGTATTAGGGTCAACATGGCCCGAGAGGTGGAGATGGGGACTCCCTATCAGCTTGTGGTCGAGATAGCTCGCCGGATTGAGGGTTATTTTTTGAGAGGCAGAGAGTAGGGTCAGCAGCATAAGATAGCTAGATTTTCAGGAGATTTCAGAGATGCCCCAGCCAGGGGTAGAGGTTAGTTCGGTAGAGGCCAGTCTAGCAGGCCTCCATATTCAGATCCTCCGCCACCTCCCCGTGATGCTCTAGTGAGGCCCTATTTTAGCGCCATGCCAAAGAGTTCCCACCGCTCACCAGCTATTCAGGGTTCCTCGGGCGGGTATTCTGGTCATCAGGGGTCTTCTATCCCTTACTTCAGTGCCATGGCGTAGAGTTCTCCCTGTTTCCTAGTTGTCCAGGGTCCTTCTTCAAGGCAGCAAGACATGCCACCAGCCAGATGTTATGAGCGTGGGGATCCAGGCCATATGAGGAGGACTTGTCCCAGGCTTCGGGGCAAGTCCGTTCAGTAGAGCTATCAACGTACATTCAGCATCGGCCGTTCGTCCACCCAAAGGTGGAGGGCAGACTAGTAAAGGTCGTCCTAGAGTGGAGGCCAGTCAGGGGGAGCTCTGCCAGCCCCTATTCATGCCAGCGAAGGTCAGCCAGCTCTTGTTCATTCAGGAGGGGCCCAGTCTTCCGGTGCTCTAGCTAGATTCTATGTTATCCCGGCCAGATCAGATGAAGTGGACTCAGACGCTGTGATCACAAGTATTATTACAGTATGTGGTAGAGAGGAATCCGTGTTATTTGATCCAGGATCCACTTATTCCTATGTTTCAGTCTTATTTGCTCATTTTCTGGATGTCCCTCGTGAGTCCCTGGGTTTTCCTATTTATGTGTCCACTCCCGTAGGTGATTCTGTGGTTGTAGACCGGATTTTTCGGTCTTGTGTGATTTCGTTTTGTGGATTCGAGACTCGAGCGGATCTCTTATTACTCGAAATGGTTTATTTAGAGATTATTTTGGGCATGGATTGGCCATCTCCTTATCATGACATTATAGATTTCCATTCCAAGACAGTTACTCTAGCCATGCCTGAGTCGCCTAGGCTGGAGTGGAGAGGTTCCTCAGTTAGTACAGCCAGCCGGGTTATTTCATTTCTGAAGGCTCGACATATGATCGAGAAGGGTTGTCTGGCCTATTTTTCTTATGTGTGGGACACCACCGCCGAGTCTCCGACGATTGATTCAGTGCCAGTGGTTCGAGAGTTTGCTGATGTATTTCCTTCGGATCTTCCGGGCATGCCTTCGGATCGTGATATTGATTTCTCCATTGACTTAGCTTCAAGCACCCAGCCTATATCTATTCCTCCGTACCGCATGGCTCCGAAAGAGATGACGGAGCAGCTTGAGAAGTTGTTAGCTAAGGGGTTCATCAGGCCGCGTGTATCGCCGTGGGGTGCTCCAGTTCTATTTGTAAAGAAGAAGGATGGGTCTATGCGTATGTGTGTTGATTACCTCCAGTTGAATAAAGTTACCATTAAGAACAAGTATCCTTTGTCGTGCATCGATGATTTGTTTGACCAATTGCAGGGTGCTCGGGTGTTTTCTAAGATTGATTTGAGACCGGGGTATCATCAGTTGAGGATCCGGGCTTCAGAAGTTCCGAAGACTACTTTTCGTACGAGATATGGCGATTATGAGTTCCTGGTGATGTCCTTTGGTTTGACTAATGCTCCAGCGGCATTCATGGACTTGATGAATAGGGTGTTCAGGCCGTATATTGATTCCTTTGTCGTTGTCTTCATTGATGACATTTTGATTTACTCACGTAGTATGGGGGAGCACGAGCAACATTTGATAGTTGTGCTCCATACTTTTTCCATAACAGAAGTTATATGTTAAGTTCTCCAAGTGTGAGTTCTGGTTAGATTCTGTGGCATTCTTGGGGCATGTGGTATCCGGAGAGGGTATCAAGGTTTATCCTCAAAACGTTGCGGCGGTTCAGAGTTGGTCGCGTCCTACTTAAGCTACCGAGATCAGGAGCTTCTTGGGCCTAGCAGGTTATTATCGCCGATTGTGGAGGGGTTCTATTCTATTGCAACTCTATTGACTAGATTGACTCAGAAGAATGCCCTATTTTGATGGTCTGACGAGTGTGAGGAGAGCTTTCAGAAGCTCAAGACAACATTAACCTCAACACCAGTTCTAGTATTGCCTTCCGGTTCTGGGATGTATAAAGTATATTGCGATGCTTCGCGCATTGGCTTGGGGTGTGTATTGATGCAAGAAGGGAGAGTTATTGCTTATGCTTCGCGCTAGCTGAAGGTTCATGAGAAGAATTACCATGTGCACGATTTGGAGTTGGCGGCGATTGTTCATGCTCTTAAGATTTGGAGGCACTACTTGTATGGAGTGTCCTGTGAGGTTTATACAGACCATCGTAGCCTGAAGCACTTGTTCAAGCAGATCTTAATTTGAGGCAGCGCTGATGGCTTGAGTTGTTGAAGGATTAAGATATCACCATTCTTTATCACCCGGACAAGGCAAACGTGGTTGCAGATGCTTTGAGCAGGAAGGTAGAGAGTATGGGTAGCTTGGCTTATATTGTAGCATAAGAGAGACCTCTAGCCTTGGACATTCAGTCCTTGGCTAATCGCCTGGTGAGATTAGACCTTTCAGAGCCTCGTCGATTTCTTGCACATGTGGTTGCTCAGTCATCGTTATTGGGGGAGATTAAGGCCCGGCAGTATGATGATCCGTGTTTGGCTGAGCTACGAGAGACAGTGGTTTCGAGCAGGGCCAAGGAGATTATTATTGGCGAGGANGAGGGAGAGGATTCTAGAGGAGGCACACAGTTCTCGGTATTCTGTTCATCCTGGTGCTACGAAGATGTATCGTGATTTGAAGCAGCATTACTGGTGGAGGCGAATAAAGAAGGACATTGTGAAGTATGTGGCTAGGTGTCTTAATTTCCAACAGGTGAAGTATGAGCACTAGAGGCCAGGAGGCCTACTTCAGCAGATGCCCATTCCTGAGCGGAAGTGGGAGCGCATCACTATGGACTTCGTGGTTGGGTTGCCTTAGACTTTGCGGAAGGTTGACGCGGTTTGGGTCATTGTGGATAGATTGACCAAATCGGCGCATTTCATTCCAGTAGCTACTACTTATACTTCTGAGAGGTTGGCCCAGATCTACATACGGGAGATAGTCTGGTTGCATGGTGTGTCGGTGTCCATTATATCAGATCGAGGTCCTCAGTTCACCTCGCACTTCTGGAGAGCATTATATAGTGAGATGGGTACCCAGATAGACCTCAGCACAGCATTTCATACTCAGATTGATGGTCAGTCGGAGCGTACAGTTCAGATATTGGAGGACATGCTCAGGGCATGTGTGATTGACTTCGGAGGTCAGTGGGACCAATTCTTTCCTTTGGCCGACTTTGCTTAAAATAATAGTTATCAGTCCAGCATCGAGATGGCCCCATTTGAGGCTTTGTATGGTCGACGATGTCGTTCTCCTATCGGGTGGTTTGAGCCTGGCGAGGCTAAGTTATATAGCACCGACCTGGTGAGGGATGCTTTGGAGAAAGTGAAGATGATTCAGGAGAGGCTCCGCACGGCACAGTCCAGACAGAAGAGTTACACGAATCAGAGGGCGCGTGATGTGTCATTTATGGAGGTAGATAGGGTCCTGTCGAAAGTCTCGCCTATGAAGGGTATTATGAGGTTTGGGAAGAAGGGCAAGATGAGCTTGAGGTTTATAGTCCCTTCGAGGTGTTGAGGCGAGTTGGGGAGGTTGCTTATGGGCTGGACTTACCTCCCAGTTTATCAGGAGTTCATCTAGTTTTTCGTATCCATGCTATGGAGGTACCACGCCGACATCTCTCACATGGTTGATTTCAGCACTATTCACATGAGGAGGAGCCAGTTGCTATTATTGATAGACAAGGCCGCCAGTTGAGGTCCAACAGAGTTTCTGCCGTAAAGGTCCAGTGGAAGGGCCAACCAGTCGAGGAGGTGACCTAGGAGTCCGAGGAGGACATGCGGATCAGATATCCACACTTATTCAACACTCTAGGTATGATTCTAGACCTGTTCGAGGACGAACGTTTGTTAAAGAGGTGGAGAATGTAATGACTCGACCGATCGTTTTGTATTATCGGACCCCGTTCTCCTAAATAAAACTTCCCATAACGGCTTATTATGATTTATGACTTGCGGGGACTGGTGGTCCGGGATTCGGAGGTGTTTAGAGTGCTATAGGAACATATGGTTCCTTAAGGCTGGCTTTTAAGGCCAAGTTTGACTTCGTTCAACATTTTCAGTAAACGACCTCAGAATCGGGGTTCGACAATTCCAGTAGCTTTGTATGATGATTCCGTACCTGGGCATATGTTCGGAATGGGTTTATGATGACCCGGCGCCCAATATTGAAATTAGAGTTCCTTAAGTTCCTATTATGGTTTGGGAAGTGTTTTTGCGATATTGAGGTCCGAACGGAATTCCGAGAAGGGGATAGTTCTGTTATGTCATTTATGACTTGCCTGCAAAATTTGGTATCATTCCGAGTTGTATAGGTCGGTTCGGCGCGTTGTTAGCGAAGTCTAGAAAACTTAAAGTTTCTAAGTTTGGTTCCAGGGATTTTGAGGTGTGATTTTGAGTGTTAGCGTTGTTTTGGGTGTTCAGAAGGCTCGAGCGAGTCCGTATTATGATTTGGGACTTGTTGGTAGATTTGGACGGGAGCTCGGGTGGGCCCAGGTGCCTCCCGGACAACACACGAGGCCAAAAACCAGCTGAAATAGCTGCTGGTGCACCTGTTCTGGTGTGACCGCAGGTGCGATTGCCCAGTCGCAGGTGCAGGACCGCTCCTGCGGTCCCAGCCTCGCAGGTGCGACCCCTAGTGGTCAGGCCAGTTCTCGCAGGTGCGGACAATATTCCGAAGGAGCTGAGCCGCAGGTGCGGTCTCCATCCGCAGGTGCGGGCCCAGGCTTCCCAGTCCATTTCCGCAGGTGCAAGCCTTTGCTCGCAGGTGCGGTCCTCGAGCCGCAGGTGCGGAAACGCTGTTCAGACAGTGTGTTTTTATACACGAGAATTAACTCATTTCCCTTATCTTGTTCTTCTTCCTTGGGGCGATTTCCACCATTTTAGAGAGGCAAACGGCCTGGTTATTGGAGGTAAGTAAATTCTACTCTAATATTAGCTTCATGCATGGAATACTAGCTTAATTAACTACCTAAATTAGTGAAAATTCAAGAATGGGATAGTAACCTAGGGCTTTCGATAATTTGAACCCGTGAATTAGCTATGAAATCAAGTAGAAATCGTATACTAATGATCCTTAGGCTATGGGTGAGTGTTTCCTTCGAGAATTTTTGGAATCCGATCATGTGGGTCGGGGGTTGGATTTTAAAATTTCTTTAAGAATGGGAATTACTGAATGAGTAGGATAATTTCCATATTTTGAGCATAAATTAATCAATTTGTATAACATTTGTCTAGTTTCGAGTCCTCGGGTGTAGAGTTCGAAGTTTCAGACGCGTTCTTGGTCCGGGGAGTAGGTTCGACACGAGGTGAGTCTCCTTTCTAATCTTGTAAGGAGGAATTTTCTCCATAGGTGATTATAAACAATTGCATGTCCTTATTTGCGGGGGCTACGCACGCACGAAATGACGAGAGTCCGTGCGTAGCTACTACTATGTTATGTTGGGTAGTTCTAGGACTCACGAGCATGCTTGTATGTGCTTTACATGTATTCCTAAAAGTATCTTGAATTGCTTATTATCCTTAAATTGTCATGAGAATATTAGGAAGTTGTGGTCCATGATATATTGCTTAGGTTCTTTCCTTAAAGAATAATCTCTGATAATTTCCTAAAAATTGATAATTTTATGTATATATGCGGCACCGCGTCACATGTAAGATTCGTGAGCGGAATAGCTCTACTATTATGTCAACCGCGTCGTATTTTCGATTCGCGAGCGGGGTAATAGATGCATCTATGGTTCCAACCGTTCGACCCTCGGCAGTGCACATTTATTTTTTCGCGATGTTTCGGTTGTACGTGTCCGGCCTATTGTGTGTTGTATGATTTACTGGGAATTGTTGTAATTGTACAAACTGGTTCATGTTAATAAGGGAATTTAGTACATTAAGTGCTAGTGAAATTTGAAATGCAAAGGTAAATACAACTATACTTGATGATTTATCTCCTTGTGATTTCTACGACTGTTATGCCTGCCTATTTCCTATTAAATCATATCGTTTAGAAATGTTGACCCTAGTAAGTATCACGTCTACCTTTCGTCACTACCTCTTCAAGGTTAGGCGGGATACTCACTGGGTACATATTTGTTTATGTACTCATGCCACACTTATGTACTAAATTGTACAGGTTCTGAGGCTGGTGCATCTGGTTATCAGACCGGATCTCGATTCTGATCTCAGTTGGACCCGACTTCACGGTGAGCTGCTTCTCCTGACGATCCTCGGCGGCACCTTGGAGTTTTTTTTTGCTTATTTCCCGTGTATTCCTTTCAGACAGTGGGATTGTATATTATGTTTTGTATATTCTGTTAGTATGCCCGTAGGACTTGTGAAACTAGCTCCTGGGACACACGTAGTTGTTATTTTGGTTTACGGGTCTGTACATATACATATTGGTTCATTCTTCATCATGACTGTTTTGATTAAAACCTGACTAATTATCCTTGTCAAATCATGTTCTAACTTTTCAAAACTGAGTATATTTTAAGGTTTAAACTAATAAGAAGGAACCTTTAGTAAATTAAGAGTCGTCTTGCCTGCCCCCGTTGTTGGGCGCCATCACGACCTCAGTTAGGATTTTGGGTCGTGACATAACCATCTTGATATGTTCCTTTTATTTCACGTTCTTTTGGTTCATAGCTCCTCGCTTTAGTTGAATTCTAGAACTCTGTCACAACTGTTGAAACTACCAACATTGCTTCATGCAAATCTGTTCCCTAATTTGTTATTTTGGACTGATATTCATGTCTCCATACATGTTGCTTTGTACTGAGATCTATTCCAGTAGCTTCTACACCTCTAGGAGATAAACATTTTTGGTTAATTTATATGCAGTTGGTGATTTGTCAAATCAAAAGCAAAATTCTCTGTCTTCATATTAATACATTACAATATGTTCAGTTTATTAGATGATTGAACCTCAAGTTGTGCACCAAATCGTATAAGTTTTTGTGTTTGAAATATAATTTCTCGTGATCTTCATGCATAGTGCACGCCGAGATGGCGTTTCAGCCGTTAGAAAAGAACTATTGTCTTATATTGCTGTTTAAAGAACCAAATAGAAAATGCTTTTGGAGTTGAACTATGTAATGTTCTTCCTTTTCGTTTATAATTTGAACAGACCAAACATAAGAAAGTCTGTTGTGAATGACAGGTTTGGCGAAATCTAATTTCCAAATGATACTGGCTTATTTCTTTGCTAAATCCCTCACTCTAAACCTATGTTTAGAGTATCAACCCTAAGATCATCTCATTGTCTATATTTTCTTGCGATCTGATTAAAAGTTTACACTTCCTCTGCTTTTTTTGTTTAGGTCATGTGCTCAATGTAACTTCCTATGACAAATCTCATCAATTTACCTTAAATAACTTGCTTTACTCAAAGAGCTAGAACAATACAGATAATCATCTTGATAAGAGGGTAAAACTACCGGGAATGGAGTTTTAAGAAATTAGAAATTTTTCCGACAACATCTCTAAGATATTAGAATTTGGATCTATTATGGCAATGGATTGACTTGGGATCTCGTGGATTGATTTGCATATAGAAGTCTATGTTGATTGTGTTATATTCTTTTCCAATACTGTAATGATTGATCAAGCCTGGTTGAAGGAAAGAAACGCATATTAAAAAAGAAGTTTTATTAATTATTTAACAAAGCTAATAACCTAAATCTTGGAAATAGTAGAGCAATACTTCCATATCTTTTTTAGGAAAATACATGGAAACAAAACAACACTCAAATAAAGACATGAAAGTTAGATAATGTAAAGCCTAAAGGCATCACCTAAATCTGTTTTTGTCGATATCTTTTCTTTGAGGAGCTTCTTTGCAACAAAGAACTATTGAACTTTAGCCTGGCTAAGTAAATCTTTTAGCTCATTGAATTTTAATTTGTGAATAATATTACCTACAATTTGATGTGTGAATTTTTTTTTTTTTTTTTGGTTTTTGGCTAAAACTATTATGGAATATTATTACGACATGTCTTGTATCACCGTTCTTATTGGGTTGATTTTGCCTTGAAGTTGCCATGAGTATGGGCAGTAATGGATTATTGTTCAATTCTTCAAACTTATGAGCTTGTTCAATTATTTTATTTTGCAGAGGATAGAACTAAGTGGAGCAATAACTGAGTAACTTTGGAACTTGGAACCTGTTGGAGCTCGGTCAATAGCGATGATCAAGCTGCTTTTCCTATTTTCTGAGATTGAATTGTTAGGATGCTTTTCTTTTGTGCTTTAAAAATTCAAGTGCGACTTCTGAACAACATTGAAGTAATTTATCATTGTAGATTATCTTGATCACTCTTATATTTCCATTGACTTTCTAATTGCTGGAAGGATATGAACTTGTTTTCATTCTCAACTAAACAATGCTTTCTTTTGGTTAAAATTTAGTTCTCCATAAAATTATGCCAAGAATATCATATTTTAGTTTTGTTCTTCCATGTAATATAAGAAATTTCTGAGTTTTGTCTACTTTGATTTTCACTTAGTCGTTCTCTGTGCTGCATTTGTTAGCTACATCTTGAGATAAAGAGTGGTTGGAACTTGCTAAATCAGTATTTGTTTCTCTTTTTTTGAAAATAAAATCTACGATATCTTGAACTTTTAGCTAATTTTTTATTGGATTTCAATCAATAATTTTCTTTGATTTGCTCGTGCATATATTTTTTTCCTCTCCATCAACCAATTTTACTTACATCACTGTTTTATTGAGCAAGGTTACTCCTTTTCTCTCTCAAAATCATTATCATTATATGTCTTTTTATGACGAAAGACTAAATAAAATAGTTTGTCACTATTTTGGTGCCTCTTTTGAAAGATGAATTTCAGTTGATTTTTCTCGAAGATTAAGTTAAGTTGAAATTTTTGAGGATAATGTTCGTTATAATCAATAGGGGTGGGCATTCGGTACTTCGGTTCGGTATTTAAGAATTTCGGTTCAATTGTGTATACCAAATACCGTACCAAAATATTTCGGTACGGTTCGGTATTTCTTATTTTGGTTCGGTACGATTTCGGTTTAAACCAAATCTATGTTATAAGGCTTGTGCCTATTCAAAGCTGTAGCTTTTAGAGTTGAAAAGATACGTTTCAACTTTTGAAACCAATACAACTAGTATTACTTACTAGCATTTGACTAAACACGGAGGCAATGCAAGCAAGCATCTTATAATACCATTGGCTAATACAAGAGAAAAAGTTGCATCTAAGTATCACAATTTACACGTAAAAAATAATAATTCCTTTTATGCCTCTACTATAAAGCCATACTTTATCAGTTGAATAGTTTATTCAAGCTCAATGCCAAAGATAGTTGATTGCCTATACAGTATACACTTTTTATTTATGCTCCAAAATTTCTAGAAGTTCTTAATCTGCTTGGTGGAACCTTGCCAAAGCCTAAGGGTAAGGAATTAAGGAATTAGGGGTTTTGGACTTTTGAGGTGTGAGCTTAAAGTTATTGGGCTAAAAAATAAAAATAAAGTTGGGCTTGGACTAAACTATTTCGGTATTTAACCCCAGGACCTAGCTCAAGTGGCAAAGGGTGATGGATTTATGTCTTAGGTCACAGGTTCAAGCCCCCACACCATGCAAAGCAAAGCCTGGTATTTAAGTGGAGAAGGGTAGAGGGGCGGGCCCATTATCCACCGAGTTTCGAAGGCTGCGGTTGGTCCGAAGGATCGGCCCCAGACATATTTCTCCGTCATCCAAAAAAAAAATTATTTCGGTATTTCGATACGAAATATCTAAATATCAAAAATCCAATACCGTATACCGAACCGAAATACTGAAATATCAAAATTTATGTACCGAAATAAATTGAAATACCGAAAAAATCAAAATCGAAATACCAAATTAATTCGATTCGGTTCCGAATTCGATTTTTCGAATTTTGTGCCCACCCCTAATAATCAACATATTTTATCTTCGGTGAATTCCCGATTTAGCTAAATAATTTTAATAGCATTCTGATCTGTTTTTCCTAAGATGAATGTAACGACCCGACCGGTCGTTTTAAGAATTAATGTCCCGTTCGGCGGCGTAAGGTCTCCGCAGCTTCGTATTATGTGTTACGACTTGTGTGTATGTCCAAGTTCAGTTTTTGGATGATTCGGGATCAATTTGGAAAAAGGTTCCTGTTTTAGAAGCTTAAACGGTGTGAGTTGACCAGTTTTGACTTTTGTGTAGACGACTCCAAAATGACATTTTTGATGATTCCAATAGTTTTGTATGGAGATTTTGGACTTAGGCGTGCGTCCGGATTTGAATATGGAGGTCCGTAGAATAAATTGAAGCATTTCGGTAGAAATTAGAAAGTTGAAATTTTGGAAGGTTGAGAGGTTTGACGGGGAGTTGAGTTTGCTGGTGTCGGGGGTCGGAATGTGATTCCAAGAGTTGGATTAACTCTGTGATGTCATTTGGGTCTTGCATGCAAAATTTGATGTTATTCCGGGCTGATTTGATATCTTTCGGCAGGAGTTTTGGAAGTTGAAATATTTGTAAGTTCATAAGCTCGATTCGAGGTGCAATTTGTAGTTTCGATGTTGGATGATGCGATTTGAGGCCTCGAGTGAGTCCGTGTTATGTTGTGGAATTAGTTGGTATGTTTGGATGGGGTCCCTGAGGCCCCGGGCGTGTTTTGGATGGGCTACAGGCCATTTTCTTATATTTTGGAATGCTGCATTTCTGGTGTCTGGTGTCCTTCTCTGCAATCGCGTAGGTGTAGCCGCGGTCACAAAGGCTGTTGGTTTGCTGGTCATTTTTCCTCTTCACGTCAAAAGGATCAGTCCGCGATAGCATGCGTCTGAGTGATTGCTTCTTCGCATTCACATTGGGCCTTTCATGTTCGTGTAGTGTTGACCCTGCTGGGGAGGCCGACACTTTGTTCTTCGCATTCTCATAGCTATGTACGCGATCACGTACGTTGAGGCAGTGATGAAACGTGTTCGCCTTTCTTCTTCTGCATTCGCATAATACCTTTTCGTGGAACAGTGTCATTTCTTCTTCGAGATCGCATGGATTCGTTCTAGATCGCTTAGAGCATTTTTGTGGCAGTCATTATTCTTATTTGCGATTGCATGTGTATTTCCGCGATCGCGATGTGCAAATACCTAGGCAACAGAATATATTTTCCAAAATCGAGGGTTTGGTCATTTTTATCATATCTTGAGTTGTAGACCTCAGATTTGAGCTATTTTTCTTGGATTTTCAAGCAAATCATAGGGGTAAGTGTTCTTCACCCGGAATTTATTATATTTCATGCTTTCGTATTTATTTTATCTTTTAATTAGTGGTTCAAGTTGGGAAAAATGAGGATTTTGAGAAAAACTTCAAAAATATAAAATGACGATTTGAAGGACGAATTGATATTCAAATTTGATAATTTTGGTATGGTTGAACTCGTATCAAAATGTGAGTTCGAGTTTTGTGAAATTTATCAAGTTCCAAGGTGCGGTCCCGGGGTTGACTTTTTAGTTTTAATTAAAGATCGAAGCTTTATTATCCGGAATAATATCTTATGAGTTTTATTTATGATTTGAAGTTATTTTGGCTATATTTGAGCCGTCCGGAGGGTGTTTCACTTGAGAATGTCATTTTAAAAGTAACCGTCTAGCTTCTTTGAGGTAAATATCTTGCCTAACTTTGTGTGGGAGGACTACCCCTTAAGGTTTGAGTCTTTTGTGCTAATTGTCTCATGTGAAGGCCATGTATGTGAGGTGACGAGTACGTGCTCCGTCTTATTTGTGGGAATTTGAGTGTTTAGGACTCTTAGGTTCTTATGTCCATTAGATACGAAGTTATTTTGTCATGCTAAATTCTCCATTTACTAAATTTTTCCTTACGTTTCTTATTTGAAATTAATTGCTCCATGTTCTACCTTTATTTCCTATTAAACTCTTATGTGCCTTAACTGAAGTTGTTGCCTATTTTATCACCATGCTATCTTTTCCGTAATTGTCTATCCAAGTTATTATTATCCTTTCTGTAATTGATTGTCCTTAATTGAACTTGTCATATCTCTTCCGTAATGTTCAACCTTAAATGAAGTTGTATTATCCCTTTTCATTGTTGACTTATCCTTAGATGGAATCATTGATTCATGTTATCTCTCTTATCATGGAATTGTACTTTTGTGAAATCCTTGCTCCACATTATCTCTTCCTCGTTGAGCTATTCTTGTTTGGACCATTATTCCCCGTTGTGTCTTTCTTTGTGAGCTCGTTCTACCGTTTCCTTGTATTCTGAAGTTCCTGAGTTTATTTACTTGCCGTATCCCCGTGTTATTGTTGTTGTTGTTGTTGTATTTGTTGTTGTTGTTGTTGTTGTTGTTGTTGTTGTTGTTGTTGTTGTATTTAGTGTTGTTGAGCCGAGGGCTATGCATGATTGTGATATTGAAACTGTTTTTGAGGAAATGTTGTGGTATATGGGCACATATTGTGAAAGTCACTTTGTTGAGTTGTTATGTTTTGGCGCACATGTTATTGCTGAGAGGATTGTTACGATGTTTGCACGAGGTTTCTATTGTGTTATTGTTATGATATTTGCACGATGTTTCTGTCATGGTGTTGTTATTATGGATAAATGCGGTGGTATACGTTCTGGGTGTTGAATTGCATGTGGTGAGATAAGGCGGGCTTGATACACATGGCTAATAGGGGAACTACTAGAAGTCATGTGGTGTGATAAGGTAGGCTAAATTGCGGGATGCTATTTTGGGAAAATGATTTTTAAAACTAAATGTAAAGGCTCCCGCGGTAATATAAGGAAAGATTGTGATTTATTTTATGATTTGAAACTACGCGACGGTATCTCGGTAGTGACCCTTGTTGACTTTTACCCCTTTCTTTTGTACTTATATTTGATTGTTGTTTCCTTAGCATACTATTAATTGCCCACTATTTGCTTAGTTTTGTGTAGCTAATCTTGTTGTACTATTCATTATTTCAATTTCATTAATGTCTTTATTACGTTGTACCTTTTGTGGTGGTCGTTTCTTATGTGCCATTCATTGTCTCTACTCTTACTTGTTGACTTGAATTGTGGTAAAACACTTGCACAAGCATACAGTAAATAAACCACCCATATCGGTCTAAAAAATGGATCCTGATGTTTTGACCATTTACATGTACTCCCATGTACTTGCCTTATGTGTGAGAGTTATCCTGTTGGCACGTGAGTTGTCCGTGCAGTCATGAGTCATTATTATTATTGACACGTGAGTGGTCCGTGCGGATATTAGATATTGTTACTCCCTTGGTACGTGAATCGTCCGTGTTGTTATGAATTGTAATGTGGGCACAAGATACCAAGTGATTAGGGTTCACGAATTGGGACACGTGATTTGTGATTTTGAGGTTTGGTACCTCATGGAAATCCTTGGATAAACCGGGTGTGAAAGTGGTTGTTCTACTGAGTTGTCATTTGTTTTCTTTTATTTGGTTTAACAAGATTGAACTATGTTCAGCTTACTCTATAGTGTTATTACCTGTTGTGCCTCGATACTAACCGTTGCTTTTAGTTCCTATTACAAATATTGTATTATTATTGTCATCATGCCTAGCTTATTATTGATATTGTTCCCTGTTAGTTCTACATTTATACTTACTCAGGTTATTTAGTTCAGTGGGTGTCTCGACTGTTCCTCGTCACTACTCCATCGAGGTTAGTCTTGATACTTACTAGGTACCGCTATGGTGTACTCATAGTAAATTTCTACACATTTTTGTGCAGATGAAGGTGCCTCTAATATTGTTAATTATTAGCTAGCTGGTTGAGCATTACTGGGAAGACTCAAGTAAACCTGTCGTCGCGTTCGCATGCCTCGGAATCACCTTATGATATTGTAATTATACTGTTTAATTCTATTCCGAACATTTTGTATTTAGGGATTTTTTAGCAAACTCAATAGAGCTTATGACTTGTACTACCAGTTTTGAGGTATTGGATTGCACTTAGGATCATTGGTTTTACTATTGAAATTTAAGTTTCATGTTTTGTAGTTGTTTTGGTTGAATTATGTCTTTAATTCGGTATGTGTTAGGCTTACATAGTCTTAGAAACTAGGTGCCGCCACAAAATCCTACGGAGAGAAATTTGAGTCGTGACAATGAATCTCAAAGAGGCGGTGACGATATTTGCTTATCCGGTTTATAAAACTATTAGGACACAGAGATAACCAAACCTGCATTTTGGCTTGACAATCCCTGGATGATATGTGATTAAGGCATCTCCATCACACGCAACAGGTTCTTTGTGTTTCATTTAGTTGGAATATACGCACGATTTGGATTTCACAGGCTTTTGAAGCTAGAATTTTCTCTAGGTGGGGAAAAAGGGACAATACTTCCACTGTAAAAGGTAAGTTCTGCACTTTGTTGTTCTAATGTTATATGCTTAGCTGTAATGATACAATACATATAAGCAAATATACAAAGCAATTGAGTTAAAACTAGAACAGGTAAAGTGATGTCAAGCATCTGAGCTCTACAAATGATATACTTTATTGTGAGTATACCGGAGATACTTCGAAAACGTGAAGAAGAAAGAATAGAGGTTGGCATTAGCTTTACATAGTGCAAATGCAACTAGCTTGAATAGAGAGCAACAAATTCGTTCTCTCAAACAAGAAATTGAGGGGCTACAGAATTTTTGTTGGCTTTACAAAAGTAGTTCTCAGAAGATGAAAATAGAGCCAAATCATCCAAAGAGCTGAGACACAAGGCTTGTTCGAAATTTTGTTGCATAACGAAAGGTTATTTTGAGTTTTTATTTCTTCAAAAAGAACCGTGATATTGATGAATGAGTTAGGAGTTTTCTCTTGGCTTAATTAGAGAAAGTAGGATAAGATTTCTGATGACGAACTAGAAAACCACATATGCATCAAGGTAAGCTTTATGTGTGCCAGCTTGTGTGTCTTTTCAAGTTTAGCACATAATCAGTATGGCTGAACTTTAGTTTCTTGGGGAGATTTTGAAGTAGTAAAAAAGTGGAATTGTATCATAATGGGATTTTATGAAATGATGAAATTGAAAATAAGTAGAGCAAATTTTGAAGCGTGTCTTACCTTTAATATCTATGAAATTATGGAATTTCTGATTATGCATTACAGATTTACCAATGCATATAACATGAACTTATACGTTAGATACTAGCATATTTAAAAAGGAGAAAACAAAAGGCTGGACAACAATAAAGAACACCTCATATAGCTCTCTTGTTCATTAAACAATGTGATAATTTATAATAAGATCCTACGAGGAGTACTTCGACCAAGCAATGCTACCGCAACCCTATGAGTAACCAAGTTGTGCTACTGTGGCCATGTCTAGATTTGTATTTACAGTAATTTGGCTGAGATATGTATATCATCAAAATTACCTGCCATATCAGAATAGGATGCTTAGTCTAAACTAAGTTCATTATAATAGATAGATATCATATGCAAAATCTAAATTTATGATCTTATAATGCAAATACATCCTACTCAATGAATCTCAATCAATTATGGTTTATATGAATTCTACAGTTAAAAGTCTTGCTGGTTCAAGTTCTTCTTTACACACTTACCATCTTCTATTGTGGCTCAATGAAAAAGATAAGAATGGTTGAAAGTGTAAAATTGCTCTAGGTTTTGCTTTTGCTTTTACTTTTCTAAACATATTGGTCAAGATACTTTATAAGTATTATCTGCACTCTTTAGATTTTAGGATGTTTGTTTTACGATATGCTTACGTATACTAATGAAATAACAATGAGAGCTGATTTTAGGTATATGATGTATTTATTTGGTATGCTTCTTCCCTCGATATTGTGTGGAGTTCAATTCATTATGACCATTTAAGAGCCAATTTAGCTTTGACTTCTGCTAAAAAGAAAAAGTTATCCTTATCCAACATTTACCTTTAAAAGTCTTCTCTACTAGCGGTCTCCTTTTGGCCCAATTCTCAAGCTTATTGGAGAGTCAGACCCAATTTCTATAAGGTTTTGTTCACTATTGATGTGTCTTTGTTCTGTTATTTTCATTACATATGTGAGTATTCTCCTTTTTAAAATAGGTATAAATCTTTTAGATTTACAAATTAAATATCTATATATTTCTACAAGTTATTTTCATGTTTGTTCAAGTGCATGTTAATGTGCACACTTACATGTCATAAGATACGGAGGATTGGTTGGAATTGGATCTCTTTTCAAATAATTACTTGATTTAATTTATTTGGCATTGTAATCAAGAATAAATTTAGCTGTTGTTGAGGACAGTTTCTCTATATCTAAAAAAATATTTACCTTTAAAAGTTCTCCATTACAGTTAGATGATAGTCTGCTTTTTCAGTTTCATAATATTTCATGAACCACATTATAAAGAATAGACTATATCCTTTTTACTCAAATTTTATCATATACCTTTTTTTACACCATATTATTGAGATTTCTTAAGAGCCCTTTTCTTCTTGATTTTCTTAACGGAGCACAATCCACTTGTGGTGTCTGCAAACAGTAAATGCAATCAGAGTGGTCCTGTTATAGCTATTTGATATGCCATACGCCTACTCCATCTTTGATGTGGAAGTCCTAATTTCCTTGTTTCATGCAATTTATGAATACTTAAGTTTGTTTGTGATGGTAGATAGAGAAGTTTTACTTGTGGATTAATAGTTGATCAGGTAGAATAGACTCACAAACATAATTAAACTTCCATCATGTAATATAGTTCACTAGGCCATAACTGCATTAGTATTAAGAAATTGGTGTATTAGTATACAAGAATAGATTGTTCATGTGGCTACATAAGATCTCTTCAATTATTTCTATATATAATTCAAAACTCATGCTTGAGATGTCTCACAAGGATCCATGCATGTCAAACTGCAGAGGTTCTAAATTAACTTATCATTTTCGAGCCTGTGTCCTATAAAATGGTAGATAAGTTCAGCAAGAGCATCAACCACCTTACTTTTACTCCAAGTCTATAAATCTTTTTGTTTACTGCCTAGCTACAGATTACTACAAAGAAATCTTACATAGCAAAGTTGTTCTCAGAATTCAACTAGTTTCAAAAACGCCTTTGATTGAAGTTTTTCAATAGATTTATTTATTTTTAATCTTTTTTCTCCTCCTCTTGTTCATGCTAATGTTTCAGGATAAATTGCTCCTCTTTTTGTCCTATAAGCTAATTAAATTATGACTGTTATATTGTATATGCAAATCTTACCAGCAAAAAATGTTTTGATAAGTGACATAATAGTAAAGTTTCAATTATTTAAAATATCGTACTAATTCAAATAGTCCATCTAATATGCGAAAGAGCATATGAATTTTATAGTAGGTTGTCGTTGTCTTTCTCCTCACATTTCTATTTTCTTCAATTTGGTAAAGAATAACATTTTGGGTTTCCATTATTCCATGTAATATATGTTTTTCTGTTATCTTAATAGTAAGAAAATAGGATAAACCGCTTTTAGTGTCTCCTCAGCAAGTAAGGAAGCCATCTTTTTCCCCCTTATGTGCATAGTTGTATGTCAATATGAGAATTCTGTAACGATTCGGCCGGTCGTTCCGAGTGTTATAGCTTGTTTCCCCTATTTCTACTTCTTTATATGTTGTTCAGATGTGTTGTGTTGTATCGGGTTGGTAGGTTCGGGTCCGGAGTAGTTTCGGAGTGGAATGAGACACTTAGTCTCTTATTTAGAAGCTTAAATTGGAGAAGTCAACCGGATGTTGACTTATGAGTAAACGGTCTCGGATTTAAATTTTATGGTTCTTTTAGCTTCGTTACGTGATTTTGGACTTAGGAGCGTGTTCGGAATGTAATTTGGAGGTCCGTGGTAGGATTATGCTTAAATTGGCGAAATTGGAAATTTGGTGATTTCCAGTCAGTAGTGGAAAATTAGATATCGGGATCGGAATGGAATTTCGAAAGTTGGAGTAGGTTCGTAGAGTCATTTGTGATGTGTGTGCAAAATTTGAGGTTATTCAGATGAGGTTTGGTAAGTTTCGGCGTCGTTTGCGAAAATTGGAAGTTTAGAAGTACCTAGGCTTGAATCCGAGGTTAATTTGGTAATTGGATGTTATTTTTTGAGTTTCGAGGACTCGACCAAGTTCGTAAATTGATACATAACTTGTTGGTGCCTTTTGTTGAGGTTCCAAGGGCCTCGTGTGTGTTTCGGGGTGAGTTTTGGGCAATTCCGAAAATAGGATGTGCTTCTGGTGTTTTGAAGATGCGGACCTCAGCAGAATTTCACGGACCGCAGCAGGATTTCATGGACCGCGGTGGTGGCGGGCGCGGACCGCATAATTCTGGTCGCGACCACAGGAGCTTGGATTTTCGCGGACCGCATAGTGGAGATCAGAGGATGCCCTATATATACGAGGTTTAGGGAATTATTTCACATTTTGGACCTAGGGAGCTCGGTTTGTGGTGATTGTTTGAAGGTTTTTCAAGAAATTCATCGGGGTAAGTGATTTTAACTCGGATTTGGTTAATATACATGAATATATCACTGATTTCATCATTTGATTAGTACTTTGAGGTGGAAATTTGGGAAAAATTGTAGAAACTTCATAAAATGAATTTGTGGAATTTGAATGTCAATTCGAAGTCGGATTTTGATAAATTTAGTATGATTGGACTCGTGAGTGAATGGACTTTCTAGTTTTGTAATTTTTATTGTATTGCGAGACATGGGCCCTGGGGGGGGGGGGGGTTGAACCGAATTCGGGATTTTTAGTTTAATTTGATAATTTTTATGTGGAATTCATTCCTTTAGTCTTATTCATGCATAGATTCAGAACGTTTGGAGGTCGAGCGGCAAGGGCATCGCGGAGTAGGATTTTGGCTTGATTGGGGTAAGTAATGCTTCCAATCATGGTTTTGAGAGTGCGAAACCCCGAGCTATGTGTTATGCAATTAGTATTGAGGTGACGGGCGTGCGGGCGTGCACTGCGAGAATTGTGGTCTGGTTCATTCCATGGCACCGCTTAGTGATTCTTTCTTGCTGATATCCATGTTTCTATCATGAGATTAAGTAAATGTACTGTAAATCATGCTAGATATCCTGCTAAAGGCTTCTTGCCGATACTGTTTAGACCCGAGTGGTCGTTTCTTGCTGTCATCTCATTAGTTTCATTGATATTCTGTACTCAGTCTTATTCATGCATATCATATTATGTCTCAGTCTCAGTTATTAATATTTGGCACATCATATCATTGTTTCCGGCTGGTTTCATGGCATTGTGAGCCCGTGTGTGTGAGACTGGAGAGTGATGACTGAGTGATGCTGAGAGCTTGATTAGGAGTGACAGTTATGGGATCGAGATGCATGTCGTAGCGGTTATGTCGATGATTGTGATAGTGTTTGGGCTGTAGGAGCCCCTCCGGAGTCTGTAACACGCCCTCAGAGCGCGCAAATGATATTTTGAGGGATGGATCTTCCCTGGGTATGGATATTGTCCGAAGTATTTATACTTGGAGATAGATCTTCTCCATAGGGTTGTAATGGCCTTCCTCATTACTGAGTGATTGTTGTCAGCGATGTATATATATTCCAGGATGGATCTTCCCTGGGCCGGGTGGCCATATGCACTATCGAGTGGTTGAGAACTTGAGAGTGGAGGTACATGGTACATTGTCATGCATTATGTGCATTGGAACATAGAGATATGATGAGCTTATTACTTTACATTGTTCAGATATGCATTTACTTTACTTTGTGAGTTGAATACTCGAATGGATAGCATGCCTACTTTACTACACGGTTTAATTCTGCTTATTTGTTGAGGTTTAGGCTGTCACTACTTATCAGTCTATAGTTTGGAAATGTTACCTACTGAGTTGGTGTACTCACGTTACTCCCTGCACCTTGTGTGCAGGTTCAGGTATCCCAGGCCACGGTTGCGGTAGCTGCCTGGCGATCGCAGTCCTGCCTTTCTCCTTCCTATCTCCCTTTTTGTGTTTTTTTGGATATTCTCAGACTATGTTAGTCTTGTTATATTTCAGAACAGTTGTAGTGTTTTGCTCATGACTTAGTGACACTCGATGTCGGGCTTTTATTTTCCGCATTTTGGTTTTGAGTTTATCTCTTTTACGTAAACTTCAGTTTGAAAAAAAGCTATTATCTAATTTTTAATGAAAAATCGAATTGTTTGGGAGTGTTTCGGCTTGCCTAGTTCCACGATGGGCACCATCACGACCGGGTTAGTTTTGGGTCGTGACAAGTTGGTATCAGAGCCTAGGTTACGTAGGTCTCACAAGTCATGAGCATGTTTAGTAGAGTCTTGCGGATCGATGCAGAGATGTCCGTACTTATCTTCGAGAGGCTACTAAACCTTAGGAAAAATCTCACATTCTTGAATTCTTGTCGTGCGAATCCATTGATTCTGGTTACTAAACTTGTATTGTTTCATTCTCTCACATATGGTCAGGACCCGCACAACCGGACAGGGTGACCAGCCACCAGTACCACAAATTAGGCCCGCGAGGGGTCGAGGTCGAGGTAGGGGTAGGGGTGCAGCTCGCACAGCAGCCGGGGCAGTATCTGTGGACCCTCCCGTTGTTCCAGATCAGGTCCCAATCGCAGATGCTCCAACGGGACCAACTCAGGCACCCCCTAGTGCCTATTGTGATTCCTAGCCTTCAGGAGGCCCTAGCTCAGATCTTATCAGTCTGTACTGGCCTTGCACATGCGATCTCAGTTACTACGGCCGCAACTACTTCTCAGGTCGTGGGAGGCACTCAGACTCCCGCTGCCCGTACCTTGAGAAGGTTGTTCAGGGACTTCAGCCACCGGAGGCACCACCAGCCCAGCCAGTTGCACCTGCTCATGATTATGTGGTTCCAGTCATACCTGATGACGAGCAACGTAGATTGGAGAGGTTTGGTAGACTTCAGTCTCCGACTTTCAGCGGTGCAGAGGGCGAGGATGCCCAGGGTTTCTTGGATAAGTGTCAGCAGATTCTTCGGACAACAGGTATTTTGGAGACCAGTGGGGTCTCATTCACTACCTTCCAGTTCTCCAGAGCTGAATTTACTTGGTGGGAGGCTTATGAGAGGCGTAGGCCTGTTGGTGCAGTGCCCCTTACCTGGCAGCAATTTTCTTTCTTCTTTCTGGAGAAGTATGTGCCACAGTCCCGTAGAGAGGAGCTGCATAGGCAGTTCGAGAAGTTGCATCAGGATGACATGACTGTGACGCAGTATGAGATGAGATTTTCAGAGCTAGCCCGTCATGCTACTTGGTTGGTTCCTACAGACAGGGAGAGGATCTAGAAGTTCATGGATGGCCTCACATATCAACGACGGATTCTTATGACCAGAGAGAGGGTGTCTCGTGCTTCTTTTGAAGAGGTGATTGACATCGCCCAAGAGATAGAGTTAGTTTGTCGCCAGGAGCGAGTTGAGAGGGAGGCCAAGAGGCATCGGGGGTCTGGTAGTTTTGGTTGTATTCCTTCTGGAGGTCAGTTCTAGCATGGCAGAGGCCGTCCAGTCGGACATGCTCAGTCAGCTCGTCTAGGTCGCGGTGGTGGATCATCTGGCCATGGCCCTCACAGTTCCCATCAAGGTCATTCATCTCCCAGTGCCCTTCCAGCTCAGAGTTTGACTCGTGCACCATCAGCTCAGGGTTCATCTATGCTTGGTTCTTTTGGTGGGTATCCCGGTGCTCGGAGCTCCCTTCAGTCCCCACCGCCATCTGCCGGGAGAGGTTGCTTTGAGTGTGGATATTTGGGTCATATCAAGAGATTTTTTCCCTGCCTTACGGGAGGTCCATCTCAGCAGAGGAGTCAGCCCTCGACTTCAGCTCCAGTTATTTTACCACCTTCCCAGCCAGCTAGGGATGGGGGTCAGGCAGCTAGAGGTCTCCCTAGAGGGGGAGGTCGATCCGGTGGTGGTCAGGCCCGTTTCTATGCGCTCCCAGCCAGACCAGATGCTATGGCTTCAGATGCCGTTATTACATGTATTGTTTCAGTATGTCACCGAGATGCCTCAGTCTTATTTGACCCTGGTTCCACATATTCATATGTTTCATCATATTTTGCTCATTTTCTGGATATGCTCCGTGAGTTTTTAGTTATATTTGTTCATGTGTCTACTTCTGTGGGAGATACTGTTATTTTGGACCGCATGTATTGGGGGTCTGGAGACCCAAGTAGATTTGTTATTGCTCAGTATGGTTGACTTCGATGTGATATTGGGCATGGATTTTTTATCTCCATGTCATGATGTTCTAGATTGTCATTCTAAGACCGTGACCTTAGCGATGTCGGGATTTCTGAGGGTTGAGTGGAGTGGTTCCATAGATTATGTGCCTAGTAGGGTGATTTCATACCTGAAAGCTCAGCGTATGGTTGAGAAGGGTTTCCTATCTTATTTAGCTTTTGTGAGGGATGTTAGTGCAGAGACTCCCACTATTGATTTTGTTCTAGTGGTCCGTGATTTTCCGGTTGTGTTTCCTGTAGACTTGCAAGGCATACCGCCGGACAGGGATATTGATTTTAGTATTGATTTGGTGCCGGGCACTCATCCCATTTCTATTCCACTGTATCATATGGCACTGACGGAGTTGAAGGAATTGAAAGAACAGCTTCAGGAACTCCAAGATAAGGGGTTTATTCGTCCTAGTGTGTCACCTTGGGGTGCACCGGTTCTATTTGTGAAGAAGAAGGATCGTTCCATGAGAATGTACATTGATTACAGACATTTGAACAAGGTCATAGTCAAGAACAAGTATCCTTTGCTTCGTATTGATGATTTATTTGACCAGCTTCAGGGAGCGAGGGTGTTCTCTAAGATTTATTTGAGGTTCGGGTATCATCAGCTGAAGATTCGGGATTCGAATATTCCTAAGACAACTTTCAGGACCCGTTATGACCATTATGAGTTCTTGGTGATGTCTATTGGGCTGACCAATGCCCCAGAAGCATTCATGCATTTGATGAACAGTATATTCCAGCCATATTTGGACTCCTTCATTATTTTGTTCATTGATGACATCCTGGTCTACTCTCGTAGCCAGGAGGAGCATGCTTAGCATTTGAGGATTGTATTATAGAGGTTGAGGTAGGAGAAGCTTTATGCAAAGTTCTCCAAGTGTGAGTTTTGGCTTGGCTCAGTAGCATTCTTGGGGAACGTGGTGTCCAGTAAGGGTATTCAGGTGGATCCGAAGAAGATAGAGGTGGTGCAGAGTTGGCCTAGACCGTCCTCAGCTACAGAGATTAGAAACTTCCTTGGTTTGACGGGATATTACCGTCGCTTTGTGGAGGGATTTTCATCTATTTCTTCTCTCTTGACCAAATTGACCAAAAAGGGTGCTCCATTCAGGTGGTCGGACGAGTGTGAGGAGAGCTTTCAGAAGCTCAAGACTGCTTTGACCACAACTCTAGTGTTAGTTCTGCCATCAGCTTCAGGTTCTTATACCATGTATTGTGATGCCTCAAGGATAGGCATTGGTTGTGTTTTGATGCAGGAGGGTAGGGTGATTACCTACGCCTCACGCTAGTTGAAGACCCATGAGAAGATTTATCTGGTGCATGATCTTGAGTTAGTAGCCATTGTTCACGCCTTAAAGATTTGGCGTCATTATTTGTATGGGGTCCATTGTGAGATTTATACTGATCATCGAAGTCTGCAGCATTTGTTTAAGCAGAAGGATCTTAATTTGCATTAGTGTAGATGGTTGGAGCTTCATAAGGACTATGATATCATTATTCTATACCATCCGGGGAAGGCCAATGTGGTGGACAATGCTTTGAGTCATCGGGAAGACATTTTGGGGAGTTTAGCATATCTCCCAGCAGTAGATAGACCTTTAGCATTGGATGATCAGGCTTTAGTGGGCCAGCTTGTGAGATTGGATATTTCGGAGCCTAGTCTGGCGTTGGCTTGCGTAGTCTCCAGGTCTTCTCTTTATGACTGTATCAGAGAGCGCCAGTATGATGACCTACACTTGATTGTTCTTCAGGACAGGGTCCGGCGAGGTGATGCTAGGGATGTCACTATTGGTGATGGCAGTGTAATGAGGATGCAAGGCCGGATATGTGTCCCTAATGTAGATGGGCCTCGGGAGTTGATTCTTGAGGAGGCCCACAGCTCGCGGTATTCCATCCATCCGGGTGCCGCAAAGATGTACCAGGATTTGAGACAACACTATTGGTGGAGGCGGATGAAGAAGGATATAGTCGTATTTGTAGCTCGGTGTCTCAACTGTCAGCAGGTTAAGTATGAGCATCAGAGACCTGGTGGCTTTCTTCAGAGGTTAGATATTCTGGAGTGGAATTGGGAGCGGATCACCATGGACTTTGTAGTTGGACTCCCATGGACTTCGAGGAAGTTAGATACTATTTGGGTTATTGTGGATCGGCTGACCAAGTCCGCGCACTTTATTCCTGTTGGTACTACTTACACTTCGGAGCGGCTAGCTGAGATTTATATTCGAGAGATTGTTCGTCTGCATGGCATCCCAGTTTTCATCATTTCTGATAGAGGTACTCAGTTCACATCATAGTTTTGGAAGGCCCTGAAGTGGGAGCTGGGTACTCAGGTTGAGTTGAGCACAACTTTTCACCCTCAGACGAATGGGAAGTTCGAGCGCACTATCCAGATATTGGAGGACATGTTGCACGCTTGTGTCATTGATTTTGGGGGTTCATGGGACCAGTTTCTTCCGCTCGCAGAGTTTGTATATAATAATAGTTATCAGTCGAGTATTCAGATGGCTCCGTACGAGGCTTTATATGGGAGGAGGTGTAGATCTTCGGTTGGATGGTTTAAGCCGGGTGAGGCTAGACTCTTGGGTACAGACTTGGTTCAGGATGCTTTAGATAAGGTGAAATTAATTCAGGAGCGACTTCGCACGACGCAGTCTAGGCAGAAGAGCTATGTGGACAGAAAGGTCTGTGATGTGTCATTTATGGTTGGGGAGAAGGTCTTGCTGAAAGTATCACCCATGAAGGGTGTTATGAGGTTTGGGAAGAGGGGCAAGTTGAGCCCACGGTTCATTGGGCCTTTTGAGGTGCTTTAGAGGATAGGGGAGGTGGCTTATAAGCTTGCTTTGCCACCCAGCTTGTCGAGTGTGCATCTGGTATTTCATGTTTCCATGCTCCAGAAGTATGTTGGCGATTCGTCCCAAGTTTTGGACTTCAGCACGGTTTATTTGGAGGGTGATTTGACTTATGATGTGGAGCCAGTGGCTATTTTGTGTCGACAGGTTCGAAAGTTGAGATCAAAGGATATAGCTTCAGTGAAAGTGCAGTAGAGAGGCCAGGCTGTGGAAGAGACCACCTGAGAGACAGAGGGGGAGATGCGGAGCAGATATCCACACCTATTTGAGACTCCAGGTATGTTTTAGACTCGTTCGAGGACGAACATTTGTTTAAGAGGGGGAGGATGTAACGACCTGGCCGGTTGTTCCGAGAGTTATAGCCTGTTTCCCCCATTTCTGCTTCTGTATGTGTTGTTCAGTTGTGTTGTGTTGTATCGTGTTGGTAGGTTCGAGTCCGGAGTAGTTTCGGAGTGGAATGAGACACTTAGTCTCTTATTTAGAAGCTTAAGTTGGAGAAGTCAACCAGATGTTGACTTATGATTAAACGGTCTCAAATTTGAATTTGTATGGTTTCGATAGCTCCGTTAGGTGATTTTGTACTTAGGAGCGTGTTCGGAATGTAATTTGGAGGTCCGTGGTAGGATTAGGCTTGAATTGGCGAAATTGAAAATTTGGTGATTTTCAGTCGGCAGTGGAAAATTAGATATCGGGGTCGGAATGGAATTCCGGAAGTTTGAGTGGGTTTGTAGAGTCATTTTTGACGTGTGTACAAACTTTGAGGTTATTCGGACGAGGTTGGTAGGTTTTGACGTTGTTTGCGGAAATTGGAAGTTTAGAAGTTCCTAGGCTTGAATCCGAGGTTAATTTGGTAATTGGATGTTTTTTTGTGAGTTCCGAGGATTCGACCAAGTTCGTAAATTGATATATAACTTGTTGGTGCCTTTGGTTGAGGTTCCGGAGGCCTGGGGTGTGTTTCGGGGCGAGTTTTGGGCAAGTCCGGGCAATTCCGGAACTTAGATGTGCTTCTAGTGTTTTGAAGTCGCGGACCTCAGCAGAATTTCGCATAATTCTGGTCGCGACCGCAGGAGCTTGGATTTTCACGGCCGCGCTTGGATTTTTGCGGACCGCATAGTGGAGATCAGAGGGTGCCCTATATATACGGGGTTTAGGGCATTATTTCACATTTTGGACCTAGGGAGCTCGGTTTGTGGTGATTTTTTGAAGGTTTTTTAGAAATTAATCGGGATAAGTGATCCTAACTCGGATTTGGTTAATATTCATGAATATATCACTGATTTCTTCATTTGATTAGTAATTTGAGGTGGAAATTTGGGAAAACTTGTAGAAACTTCATAAAATGGAATTTGAATGTCTATTCAAAGTCGGATTTTGATAAATTTGGTATGGTTGGACTCGTGAGTGAATGGGCTTTCTAGTTTTGTAATTTTTATCGAATTTTGATACGTGGGCTCGGAGGGCCCGGTTTGAACCGAATTGGAAATTTTTGGTCTAATTTGATAATTTTTATGTGGAATTCATTCCTTTAGCGTATATTGATGATGATATACTGGTTTTGGATAGAATCGGAGAGTTTGGAGGCCGAGTCAAGCGGCAAGGGCATCGCGGAGTAGGATTTTTGCTTGATTGCGGTAAGTAACGCTTCCAAACTTGGTTCTGAGGGTGCTAAACCCCGAGCTATGTGTTATGCGATTAGTATTGAGGTGACGCGCATGCCAAGTGATGGGCGTGCGGGCATGCACCGCGAGAATTGTGGCCTGGTTCATTCCATGGAAGCGCTTAGTGATTCTTTCTTGCTGATATCCGTGTTTATATCATGTGATTCTTTCTTGCTGATTATGAGTGACAGGTATGGGACAGGGTTTCATGCTGTAGCGTTTATGTCGATGATTGTGATAGCGCTTGGGTTGTAGGAGCCTCTCCGGAGTCTGTAACACACCCCCAGTGAGCGTAGATGATATTTTGAGGGATGGATCTTCCCTGGGCATGGATCTTGTCCGAAGTATTTATACTTGGAGATGGATCTTCTCCATAGGGTTGGTATTGCCTTCCTCGGTATTGAGCGACTATTGTCAGCGATGTGTATATATTCCGGGATGGATCATCCTTAGGCCGGGTGGCCATATGCACTACCGAGTGGTTGAGCACTTGAGAGTGGAGGTACATGGTAGATTTTCAGCATTATGTGCATTGGCACATAGAGATATGCTGAGCTTATTACTTTGCATTGTTCAGATATACATTTACTTTACTTCTTGAGTTGAATACTAGAATGGAAAGCATGCCTACTTTATTACACGGTTTAATTCTGCTTATTTGTTGAGGTTTAGGTTGTCACTACCTATCAGTCCATAGTTTGGACTTGTTACTTATTGAGTTGGTGTACTCACATTACCCCATGCAACTTGTGTGCAGATTCAAGTACCCTAGGCTACCGTAGCGGCTGTTGACTACTCCAGTCGCGGACCTTTCATCGGAGATATCGAGATAGCTGCCTGGCGATCGCAGTCCTGCCTTTCTCCTTCCTTATCTCCCTTTTTGTGTTTTTTGGATATTCTCATACTATGTTAGTCTTGCTATATTTCATAACAGTTGTAGTGTTTTTCTCATGACTTAGTGACACCCGATGTCGGGCTTCTATTTTTTGCATTTTGGTTTTGAGTTTATCTCTTTTACGCAAACTTCAGTTTGAAAAAAAGAAGCTATTATCTAATTTTTAATGAAAAATTGAATTGTTTGGGAGTGTGTCGGCTTGCCTAGTTCCACAATGGGCGCCATCACGGCCGGGTTGATTTTTGGTCGTGACAAATTCAATTCTATGGAATATATTGGATCAATTATTCAACAATGCATTTTATGCTACAACCTTCCAATAACATAGATACACGGCCTTAGAGTTTGAAATTTGAACCAATTCTTAACCTCTTTGGTAGATGTTGAAAATCAAGGTATGGGATAAGCTTCTTAATTTGAGTGTAACGATCCGACCGGTCGTTTTGAGCATTTGAACATTTCTCGATAGTTTGAGGGCATGAGTAGCTCCATATGACGTATTATGACTTGTGTGAATTGTCGGTTTTTGTTTTCAGGCTATTCGGAATCAAATTAGAAGAATGAATTTCATGATTGAAGCTTTAAGTTGGAAGAGTTGACCAAGTTCAACTTTCTAGTATTTGACCTCAAATTGGAGTTTTAATGGTTCTGTTAGGTCCGGATGATGATTTTGGACTCGGGTGTGTGCCTAGATTTGCATTTGGATATTTTTAGAAGGTTTCAGCACTAATAGGAAAGTTCTTAAGTTTGACCAAGAGTTGAATTGAGGATATCGGATTCGGATTGTTGTTCCGGAAATTAGAATAGCTTCGTTACGTCATTTGAAACTTGTTGCAAAATTTGAGTTTATTCCGGATTGATTTGATATGTTTCGGTGCTAGTTATGGAAGTTAAAAGTTCAAAGGTTCATTATGTTTGATTTGAGGTGTGATTAGTCATTTTTATGTTGTTATGCATGATTTGAGGACTCGAGTAGGTCTGTGTTATGTTATGGGACTTGTTGGTATATTTGGACGGGGTCTCGAGGGGCTCAGATGAGTTTTAGACGAGGTTCGGATTATTTTGTCGCATGTTGCAATTTGCTAAGGCTACTGGTTCTAGTGTAGCTGCATCTGCGGAATGTTGGTCGCAGAAACGACTTCACAGATGCGGGGTTTTCTTTGCAAAAGCATAAAGGGGAAGTGCGCGAAAAGGGCGCAGATGTGGAGTGCAGACGCATCTCCGAGGCTGTAGGTGCGGCATCTTTCGCACAGAAGCGCCATTGCAGAAGCGAATTTGGGCGTCACAGAAGCGACCACTGCTGGTTGACATTGTCTTGCAGGTGCGAGCCTTTTTCACATAATCGAAGGTCACAGGTGCGACCACTGGTTCGCAAATGCAAACGACGCAGGGCACACTCTATTAAATTCCATTTCGAGGGGTTAGAGTCATTTTATCATAATTGCAGCTATGAAGCTCGGATTGAGACGATTTTTAAAGAAATTTTCACCACATGAATTGAGTTAAGTGTTCTCTACTCGGTTTTGAATTCATTCCATGAATCTATCTTTGTTTTTGGCATTTGATTGAGGATATCAAGAGAGAAATTGGGGGGTTTTGTCTAAAGTTTTATAGAATGAATTTTCAAGTCTTGAACATCGATTCGGAGTCGGAATTGAGTGAAACTAGTATGGTTGCACTCATAATTGAGTGGGTTGTCGGATTTTGAAAGTTTTATCAGGATTCGAGGTGTGGTCCCGTATTTGACTTTTGGTTGACTTGGGTTTTTGATTAAAGATTCAACATTTATCATTTGGAATTATTTTCTTAAGCATTATTTGATGTATTTGAGTTGATTTTGGCTAGTTTCGAGTCGTTCAGAGGTCGGTACACATGGGATTGTATTGTTGAAGTATCGTGTGGCTTGCTCTATTTGGATTTGGCTTGTTCGATGTATCTAACACTTCTAAACTTGGGGCTGAGGGTATGAACCCCTGAATATACGTGATATGTGTTTGGTGTTGAGGTGATGCACATGCTAGGTGACGGGCGTGGGGGCGTGCACCATGTAAATTATGACTCGGTTATTTCTGTGGTACTATGTACTTAACTAAGCTTATTTGTATTCATGAAATCTCTACGTGCTAGAGTAATTGAGTTGTGATCCATGTTAGAATCGTGCCTAGGCTATATGCTTATCTTACTAGGACCCCCTGAGGTCATTTCTGTTATTGAGTAATTTTCTTCCATTGAAATTACATACATAGTCAAACGCATTCATTTGAATACCATATCTCAGTCTCTGTTACCATTTATTGATACATCACATCATCATTTTGGGGCTGATTTTCATGATATTGTGAGCCCGAGAGACTGGAGAGATTGAAGACTGAGTGACATCGAGGGCTTGTTTGTGAGTGACATTAATGGGATCGGGTTGCACGCTACAGAAGGCTCTACTTGTTCATGCCAAGATTTGGCTTATTATAGGGCTTGGGTTGGATCTTCCCCTCCGGAATCTGCACAACCACAATGAGTGCAGTTTCCATTGATTCATTTGTATTTGGGCTAGATCTACCCAGGATTTATTTGCATTTAGGCTGGATTTGCCCTGGAGTCATTTATATTTGGGTTGGATCTGCCCCTGAGTCATTTACATTTGGGCTGGATCTGCCCTGAATCGATTTGCATTTGGGTTGGATTTGCCATGTACAGTATTGAGCGCGAGTGCTAAGTGACTGTGAAGATTGAGTGCGTTGATATTCCGAGAGTATGCACATGGCTTTATCATTGCATTATATTACAGTTGGTATGCATACTTGACATACATGCATATGGATGCATTTCCTCATGTTGCACGGTATAGTGACACTCATGACATTCACATGCGCATTGACATATAGGCATAGAGATGTACTTTCCTCATGCTATCTGAAATGATACTTCTTAAATGTTATTGAATGTTTTTGGGAAAAATCACAATTTTAAAAACTTACTCATATTTTGGTGATTTCGGTAAAAGATTTGGATTTTCACTAATATACTTGAAAAGCATGCCTATTTTTCAGAATTGTGAACGAGCTGAGCATTATATCTCTAAGTTACTTCTTTTATCACTTTTATCAGGTTGTTTTGAACTATTGTCGGATATGGTCGGTTGTACTCGTACTACACTTCTGCACCTTGTGTACAGATGTTGGATGTTGATGTTGTTGTGTACGTCTGGAGCTAGATTTGAAGATGTGCCTGCATTTTGGTCATAGCTGCCTCTTGATCTTAGCAGCTTTAGAATTTTAATCCGTTCCTGTATATTCAAAACAGACGATGTATTTTATTTCATACCAGCTTTGTATAATCTAAATCTTAGAAGTTCATGATTTGTATTACAAGTCCTTGGAAAATGTATAAAGGTTCAGCTATTTACCATTCGTTTGTCTAAATAAATGTCATTAAATTGGATAGTTATTAATTGGCTTACCTAGCGGGTTGGGCTAGGTGCCATCATGACTAGTTGGATTTTTGGTCGTGGCAAGTTGGTATCACAGCTCTAGGTTCATAGGTTCTACATGTCATGAGCAAATGTCTAGTAGAATCTTGTGGATCGGTATGATGACGTCCATACCTATCTTCAAGAGGCTACAAAGGCATTTAGGATATATTTCCCATCCTTCTTTCCTTATCGTGCGACACCAATTCATCTTGAAGCGTAATTCATTGAATTCCTTCCACGTACACATATGTGCATGTGAGCGCTCAGTAACAGTTGTACATCGACGACTTGTGATTCCATGGATGAGGTGCGAGATGCTACTTCTGTGAGCTGATGATGAGCCACTCTAGAGGACTTGTGGCCAGATTTTGACTGTAACTTGAGCATGGGGATTTCAGTTGTGCGAGCATGTATTTTTGGACTTTAATGTCCGGTAGTGCCCCTATGAGTGGAATTCATGGCTCGGTAAGTGGCTGGATGGCTATATGATGAGTATGATGTGAGTGCGGGATATGTTCAAATGGTTTGAATGTGACGGGAATAGTTTGCTTGGGATGTGGAAAAGACTATTGGGTGTTTGATTTTGTTTTAGATATGACGTATAGTATCGAGTTATGAGTGTATTAAAGGATCTTTCATGTTGCCTAGTTGCGGAACAAATAAGATTGTCATATCTTATTGATGAGTTCAGACTGAGGAAGATTAAGTGATTGCGTAATAGTTGTGGTTGCGAAAAAGGGATAGAGAGATGTCAGTTTGAGGCTAAGCACGTAGGTTATAACCTGTGGGATAATCTAGGGATGTGTGATCTTTATGATGTTGTATGGAGGCTTTCTTTTCTACCAGTGGGATATATGTTTTGCGATTTGAGTTTGGATCGATTGTAATAGTTGATCTGGTCATCACAAGGATGAATGCAAGATTTGCAGATGATTTGAGGCATTATATGGGTTGTGTTGCATGAGCTTATGAAGGATTTAGTTGAATCTCGCGGTGGTATTATGGTAGTTTTAGAATATGTTCATTGTGAGTTATCGATTGTTTTGATCCATGGCTTTGAGCCAAGTGGGGAAGTCTGCTATTAAAGATCTGATTGCATGGTTACATGTTGTATTGGTTTCGATCTGAGGCATACTTGTGGATCGGCTATGACTTGTAGAGACTGGTTTTGAGGATGAATTAAGCAAGGAAATTTTTGGATGTATGGTGTAATACAAATGATGGATATATAGTAACCTTAGAATGATTCGGGTTTGTTGTTCGTGGTAGATGTGATGTACTAAGGTAAAGTGATTCACTCGGTTGCTTAGAAGTGTAGATTACTTCTTTGGGTGTTATTGAGCTAATGGAGCATAGTTCGTTCGACCTATTTGACTGAGGAAATTGAGATATGAGCAGAGTAGATGACTCTCGAGAAGGTTCTAATGGATTTAGGAGTTATATGTGGCATTTGAGAATTTTTCGGATTCGTACATGGATAAGATCTGATATTTGAGTTGGATGCTGTCGGGGCTTGCGGTATTTCTGTATTATTACATAATCTACATTTCAATATCAGGAAGGTAAGGGAAATGATTTTAGATTCATATAAGGTCTCTTCTGAGTGGGTGTCTCAGTTGTGGTACTTTTGGGGTGCTTAAAAGGGAATGCAATGACTTATGGGCCTTAGGGCTGTGGTTTATGCTAGGATCTATTGTGGTGAGCTTGGGGTGAGGATAACAGTGTTTTGAAAAGGAGGAGTGTCGGCTTGAGGTTAATTCGGAAGGAGCTCGGAGAAATAGGATAGCTTGGTAGCAGGTTGGATCGGCACGGTAAAGGATATGATGGGTTATTTGGGTACTTATGATGAGGTGAGTTCTACAGGTGTTTTGTGGCAATACTATTGGTTAAGGATCGCGGTGTTATGAAAAGGAGGAGTGCCAACTTGAGGCTAATTTGGAAGGAGCTCGGAGAAATAGGACAGCCTGGTAGCAGGTTGGATCAGCACGGTAAGAAATATGATTGGTTATTTGGATACTTATGATGAGGTTAGTTCTACAAGTCTTTTGTGGCAATACTCTTTATTTTGGCGACTCGCATGGCTTGATTGAGTTAAAGATATTCATTTTTGATGGCTTGGTCATGTGCAAATGGGTTTCGAAGAGTTTTTTATGGTTTCTACCACGATTTGAGATGGATATTTCCTACCAGCTTGAGGAGCATGTTGTGTATTGTGATCTTCTCCTGGATGATATCAAATGGAGGGTTTTCGGCTGACCGGGTATGTACTCTACTTATGACTCAGATTTGATTATGAGATTCTCGTACTTTTCGTATTATGTCATGCTAGATGAGGTGTGGTTTGAGTTGGGGATTTGCATGTGTAGGTATACGATTCAGCTCCAAAAGGAAGATCACGAGTTTAATCAGCACAATAATTTTGGATGTTGGCACTAATTGGTAGTACTTGAGTAGAGTGTACATTCAGAAGGCACATTGTGTTTTGACTTATGGATGCTTCATTGGTATTGCGATACTCGCCTGGTTGATCGACTGCTGATATTCAGATTTTGCTATATGGCGCAGAAGAATTGTATAAGTATTCCTTGCGAGATGATCGTGTATGAGAGGTGTTTTAGACATTCGAACAGTGGAATTGGGATCAATAAGGACTCGTTTGTTCTATGGATTTGGAGACTGGGAGTTCTTAGAAGCAGAATGTTTCGTTGTTGTGGACTGTGAAAATGTGGCAAAAGCTAGCCAGATGATGGTCTGCGTTATGGTTAGGTCATTGTGGACTTTCGGAAGGTTATTTATCTATTTGTGGATGACCAGAGTTAATTTGGGACCCATTGGTAGGCCGAATGAGGATGGGTACACCAGGTCGGATTGGTCGACTCCGTACTGATATTGTTGAGGGATGTGCTATTCGGTTAGATTTGAGCTTATTCTGGTTCTGATATGATCTATGTGTTACTCCTGTATGCTGCGAGAGGTTGTGATTTCTTGGTTATATGCACACATGGTGCGATTCTATTTGGGCCTTATAGAGGACTTCGTGTGATTTGGTGATTTAGGTGTGGAATGGTAGACTGCGCCTTGGTTATGGTCCTCAGGGGTTCTGGCATTGTGTTATTTGCTTCTCTATGGTTACGCTCATGCACCTTGGGTACTTAAAGTCGAATTGTGTGTGGTTGTTGATTTTGAGCATTGTGGCATGAGGTATTTCATATGGAACAGTGTTTGGATGGGGTCACGCATTGCAGCTGGGTTATGTCGGGATTTGATCCTTTGTGTTAGATTCATGTGTCTTGGTTCTACTATGTACGATGGGTTCGTAGCACTTTGGTTGTGGTGGTACTTATTGAACTTGCGAGATGGTTCTCTCATTTGATACATTTTCCATGATTGAGTACATTTGGATTGTCGCTTATTGGTGCACTGATTGCACGGTTGTGACTTTAGGTTGTATTGGTGTGGTATTTCAATAGAATAGTTGTTCTTGATAAGGTAAGTTCATTGGACCTAGAATGGGTGCTATCAGATTTGATTGTGGTATACTTCGAAGGATAATGTCGCGAATCGGCTTAGAAATTGGCTATAATTCTTTTTGAAGGAGATGGAGCTCCATGACTTGTTAATCTGATAAGTGGTTACAAGTTTCTACGGTGTTTCTTTCATCATCGGCAGTGTACGAAGATTTTAGAACGAGGTTTTGTTTGATATGAGGTTCATTACCGGTATTGGGTGTATTTTGAGCAGCTACTGTGGTCAAAAGTTATTGTTGTAATCATATGAGTTATGTGGTACATCAGGTAATTATATATTGGGTTATGGTTATGGATTGATATAGCTTGTTTAGACTTATACGGTGTGTAGTCGTGAGATCAGGTATTGTAAGGAATTCAGGATGTGGAAATTGGATTCTAAGGTTTACAGTCTAAGATTGGAGTTATCTTGGTATGTTATCTTTTGATTCTTATTCTTTTTCTTTTCTTTAGTGGATACAAAGGTGAAAGTACGTGTTATCTCAATTGCAGCATTAACTTTTGTGTTAGCTGGGGTACCAACACGAACTTATTTGTCTTTCTCATTTGAAACAAGCCCAAAAATTTAATTATACAACTTCATTCTTCAAAGAATGTACATAGTATGAGGCGTATTGTAACGACCCGACCGGTCGTTTAGAGCTCTAGCACGTCGTTCAGCGATTTGAAGTCCTGAGCAGCTTCGTTTCAGGTATCATGACCCGTGGGCGTGGTCGGAATTGAATTCCAAGAAGTTTAGAATTTATTTGGAAAGAAAATTCTCATTTCAGAAGCCTTAAGTTGGGGAAATCAACTAAGATTGAAGTTTTGAGTAAATGACCACCGAATTAGGATTTGCAGATTCCAGCAGGTTCGTATGATGATTTCTGACTTGGGTGTATGTACGGCTCGGGGTTTGGATAACCCGGGAGAGTTTCGGCGTATATTGTGGAAGTTAGCATTTTAGAAGGATTTAATGAATTTAGGCTTGAAGTGCATATCAATGAGGTTGATATCCGTTTGGGATTTCGAGTCTGGGAATAGCTCCATATCGTGATTCTGGAATTGGGAGCGCGATCGGAAGTGAATTTGGATGTCCGTAGGTCATTTTGAGATCATTCGGCTAAAGATAAAAATTTGAAGGTTTTGGAGAAATCCGACCGGAAGTGGAAGTTTTGATATCAAGGTCGGAATGTGATTCCAGAAGCTGGAGTAGGTCTGTAATGTTGAATATGACTTGTGTGCAAAATTTGAGGTCAATTGAATGTGATTTGATAGGTTTTGGTGTCAGATGTAGAAGTTTGAAATTTCTAAGTTCTTAAAGAATTGGATTTGAGTGTGATTCGTGACTTCGGCGTTGTTTGATGTGATTTGAGGGCTCGAGCAAGTCCGTGTCATGTTTTGGGACATGTTGGTGTGATTGGACGGGGTCTCGAGGGCCCCGGGTGGATTCTGGGTGATTGACGGATCAATATCTGAAGTTGGATAAGGATGAAGGTTGTTGTCATCTGGTGTAATCGCACCTGCGATGCTTTGACCGCAGGTGCGGCTAAGGGCACCGCAGGTGCGAGATTGGGGTTGGAGCTGAGGAGGCCGCAGGTGCGGAAGATTGGTCGCACCTGCGGAATCGCAGGTGCGAAGAGGGCATCGCAGGAACGGGAATTTTCTGGCTCAAGTCAGAGCCGCACCTGCGATGGAATTTCCGCAGGAGCGGCCATTGGATCGCAGGTGTGAGACAAACCTGGGCAGAATGTTATAAAGTCGGGTTTGTACCATTTTTCTCTCATTTTTCATTTGGTTGAGGCGATTTTGGAGGATTTCAAAGGGAGATTTTCACCAAGCATCAAGAGGTAAGTGATTCCTTCTCATTTTCAAGTTAAATACAAGATCATTGCAAAAGTTTGGTATGGGAAATTGTGCGGAAAATTAAGGTTTTTGAAGAAAAACCTAGAAAATATAAATTTGGAATTTAGCCACGAATTTGAGTATGGAATGTAGAGTAAATTGCATGATTGAACTAGTAGGGCTATGGGTAGAATGTATCTTCGAGAATTTCGGATTTTCGGGCAAGTGGGATCGAGGACATTTTGGCCTTTTTTATCCGAACGGGGTTGGGAAAGTATATAATCTGAATTTGTTATGAGTATTAGGTTGAATTTTCATTGCTTTGCCATTATGTGGTAGTTTCAGAGTGTTGTGCGTCCGTTGGATTCATCGGAAGGGCTTGGAAGCCGGTGTGGCTATTTCGGAGCGAGGTAAGTCTCCTTTCTAAATTTATGAGAGGGAATCGTCCCCCTAGGTGAATTAATTCAATACATGCTATTATCTTCAGGGGCTACGTACGCACGAGGTGAAAGGAGTCCATGCGTAGCTACTATTATGCCATGTCCGAGTAGTCTAGGACCCACTAGCATGCCTTACGTGTTATACCTATAATCCTGCTTGTAATATTAAACTGCTAATATAATCGAAGACGTAATTGAATATCTAAAAGAAAGCTAGAGTTCATATTGTTAATCTTCTAGAAAGAAAATTGGTTGTGCTGTGGATATATGTGTACCTTGACTGGGTTGTGTCATGGAGTATCATTAAACTTGACAAATGAGTTTCAAAAACAAAGATTTCAAAACCTATATTTCATGTTCCCTTTAAAAAGGATTTTTACCACTCTCATGAGAAAAACTGCTTCTTCATAAAAATAAGGATGTATTATGTGAATATGTGTACATATGAGCACCTGAGTCGCAAGTATGATTCGCGAGCAAGCTAGCCTTATTATTTTTATGCTGACCGCGTCGCATGATTGATTCGTGAGCGGGAAAGAATAGATGCATCTATGGTTCGAGCCGATCGACCCTTCGGCAGTGCACAGTTTATTATTGTTGGTCCACGCTGTTCGACCCTCGGCATTGCTTGCGCATGGTATTTACTGCGTAGTTGCTATGATTTTGCATGATTACTGGCCTGAAATATCGGGTTGTCAATTGAATGACAGAGATTTAAAATTATTAAAAAGATTTTGGAAGAAGTTGTTCATTCCCGTCGATAAATTGTCATTTGATTAAATCACCATGTTGATTAATTGTTATTAATATGATGAAGATATAAAGTGTTAAACGTGAACGGAGTCGAAAATGTTTATTACTAATTTTAATGAATTGCCTATGATAATCATGCTTAGTGTCACTCTTAAATATTTTAAATTGATCTTTAGTATGTGTCTAATTTTACCTCTCGTCACTACCTCTCTGAGGTTAGGCGGGCGACTTACTGAGTACACGTTGTTTTTGTACTCATGCTACACTTGTTGTGCATTTTTATTGCACAGGTACTTTCATAGCAATGTGGAGGATTCGGAGACTTAGGCGAGCTGCATCATCCGGAGGCGATCCGCAACTGACATAATCTCCTTCGTACTGTATCTATTTCATTTAAATTTCCTTGTCCAGTTGTATTTTGGACAGGCTTGTAATGATTGTTGAATTCTTAGAAATTGCTCATGTACTTGTGACACCGGGTTCTGGGATATGTATTGGGATATAATTGCTTAAGTGAAATCTTTAAACTATTGTTTTAATTGACAGACTTTTATCTGGTTATTATGTAATGAAGTGAAAGGAAGTGTTTTCATAAATGTTTTAAAATGGAAAGTTATGTCAATTAATTAATGTTTTGGCTTGCCTGACCTTGGTGTCCGGCGCTATCACGACCTTAGGTATTTTTGGTCGTGACAACATGGTATCAGAGTGCTAGGTTCCCGTAGGTCTCACGAGTCATGAGCAAGTCTACTAGAGTCTTGCGGATCGGTACGGAGACGTTTGTACTTATCTTTGAGAGGCTACATGGTTGTTAGGAGTACTTCCCTTCTTGATTCTTCATCGTGCGAGTTGATTCCTTTGAGGCTTATGCATATGTTCATTCCTACTCAATCTTACGCGTCGCAAAGCGCTTGTTATGGATCAGGAATTTGAGGAATGGAAATGGTGCTACAAATGTAATCCGAGAAGCTTCCATGTGTAATGGGTTGTGGCTTTTGTTATGGCCCTGCAAAAGGGTAGTATGT
The DNA here is from genome assembly GCA_005239525.1 of Nicotiana knightiana. Lineage (NCBI taxonomy): Eukaryota > Viridiplantae > Streptophyta > Magnoliopsida > Solanales > Solanaceae > Nicotiana > Nicotiana knightiana. The sequence goes on along the minus strand of ML382312.1, from coordinate 15,919 downwards.
TATTTCAGCTCAGTAGTTGTGTTTCTGGGAGCCTTAAGGCTGTGCTCGGGTAGTGATGATGTTTGCAATTGATTGTCACGCGGTGTCGATATGATGATAGAATGATTGCCCGTATGTTGGGTGAGATGAATGGTTTGAAGGGAGGTCTTCTCAGAGTGTGATTTCGAGATTTCAGTGCTTTTGTGCTGGCAGAGAAAGGGCATTTGGTTTATGAATGGTCTGGTTGGGGTTGATAGGTAGTAAGACTTGGTGTCTTCAAGTGAGATGGGATATGCACTTGTGACGTGTCATCGTCGTCATTTATCAAATGGAATGTGTTAATTTGTCGGTGCTATGGGTTCTTCGGTTGCACGAGGTCAGAGTATTGAGAGGAAGCATTGAACAATGCGGTTGGCATAGATCGTGAGGTGCGGTGGTTCAGTGCCGGATAGAGGTTGGTAATAGAGGCAGCTAGGGAAGAGATGATCTTCGGAGAGCTTGAAGTCGTGGTGATCTGCTGGTTTGGGAGCTACAAAGAATGATCCTGGAGTGAGGCTAGGCGGTGGTTCCATTTCTAGGAGGCCAGGTGTAAGAAGCGGAAGCCGAGCGGTCGCAAAGTGGGGGAACGGCAGCATAGCTTGGAATTTAAAGACATTGTTGCGCATTTAATGGATGTCCACGAGGAGCGGATGGACTAGTACGTCGGTAAAAGAAGCAGGGCGTAGGATGGGGTATTGAAGTCGCAGGGAGCGTGCATTTCAGCGTCATTGGGAGGTGTCCGCGGGTGATTTCCACATGTGGGTTGTCTTCCGTGAGTAGGTTAGCGAGGGGGGGAGGTTGGCAAGTCTCGGTGAGGATTTCTAGTGGCTAGTCGGTAGGAGGTAGAAAGTGTGAAGGATGCTAGAAGATCTGAGTATTTAGGGAGCGATGGCAAGAGAATTTGGAAGAATTGGACGGATGGGTTGAGGAAGATCGTGTTATCAAAGGAGAAAGGATCTCGGCGGGGTCTAGAGTGGTGCATGAAGTAGCTTCGAGCTAAGTGGAGGAGTCCCACCATCTGCAGTTGGGTCGTAGGGTTGTCTTCGCATAGGGTCGCGGATTGTCGGCGTGTTGGCAAGTTATTTTAGCTAAGGGAAAGGAGTAAGATGGTAATTATGCGTGGGATTTGATGAATAGGTGCAAAAATTGGCCCTGTCAGGCCAGGGTTGGGCTTGGAAGATTCAGAACTTATGCTTAAGGCATGGGCGAATTGTAAGGTTAGTGACTCAGTCACGTGTTTATTGAAAAGGGTGTTCCTGTGCTAGAGAGCCCTGGAGTTGATTGTATTCGGGGCCAGTCGGAGTGGGTGACTCTCAATAGCGGTCCTAGTGAGTTCAAAGGTTAAGAATGCGGTGTTTAAGGATTTCAGGCAGCAGTATGATCGAGAATCGAGCTTTTGCAGAGTAATCTTTGAGAAAAGAAGGATGGTTGGAATGTTCTATGAGATGTTTCAGCATGCAGGATAATATTGGAGGAGAGAGAGAAATAGACTCCGGATTGAAGAAAAGATTATCAAAAGGGTATGAGACGGGTTGCGGGATTTTGGCAGCATAGTCTCGTGAATCAAGGTCACCCGGGATGAGTGAGGTTTGAGTTTGCTATGGGTTGAAGGAAGTTGTTATTATTCCTGAGGCAATTGAAGATGATTAAAAGAAGATAGATTGATTAGCAATGGTTGAAATGTCACATTTGCGGCAGTGATTGGTTCCTTTGATGTGATTTAGTTATGCATGTGGTTTGTGCTGGTGTGTGCGGGGCTTGTCGGCCGTCGTAACGGATCTCATATGGAAGCATTTGAGTGCTATGGCCTGTCAGGTGTAGGAGGACCCCGGAAGGGTTATGGTGGTATAGACTACTACTTAAGGATTTGCATGACTGGGTGATAATGGAAATTCACTCGTGTGTTGAGATAATACTCTTGAATTGAGTCAAGTAAAAAGTTTTTATATGATGAAGTGTTCACCCTATTGGTGGTTCGGAAGTTATGATGGAATTCTTGCGCTACCTCATGTTGGTATGTTAGGTGCGGGAAGCAGTATGTAACTGGGAGTAAGAATCGAGATTTAGGTCTGATGTTTATAAGGATGTCATGAGCTCGGAAGAGCAACACAAAGTGATTCGAAAATTCAGAGTAAGATGGTGTTATCTTCAGTGTCACCTGAGATTGATATTCGGTGAAAGAGGCTTTGTACCCTGGTCATGGGTTCTTGATGTGTTTTGTGGCCTTAGTGTGGTCGGTGTTATGGATGGGCAGACTTGTTGCCTTGTGTGGAAGGTTGTGGAAGCATGACTGCGAAAAGATTGTACAAAGTGTGACATGTAGTCACTTGATGGATTCAGATTTGGACTGAGTATAAAGAAGTGCAATATTGCGTAATAGAGAATTTACGCCTGGAGGGCGTTCGGTTCAGTTGATTATGGATTATGGGGTTGTTTTCCCGGTGATGATGGTTGTTCTTGTGTATTATGGGAGAATGTGGGCTAATATGGACCCAGGTAAAAGCTATTAGCTTAGTTGGTGCGAGCAAGGTGGCTCGATGTTTGTGGATGGATTTAAATATGATTATGGGCTCTGTATGAGCCAGGCATGTTCCTCTCAGTAGAGCGCTTTTCATGGAAAGGTATTAGAACAACGGGTGTTGTTCTGTCTTCATCAAATTCATGTGTTATTGTGATTGTGCCGTGCGAGTTGTGAAACGGCTTGATAATTTCCTATGTGTTGAGGTCCTGCGTAGTGGGGATGGTATGTGAGCAGGATAGCTCTTGAGATCTAGAGTGTATATATATATCGCACCTCAGTTGTGCTTGAGTTATGTGGCCTACGGCTTTATCAGTCTCCCCGGGATGGTATTATGCACTTAGCGTGCTTATGATCGATATTTAGTAAATTGTAATAGTGAGCAAATCAGCTCCGTATATATATCTTCTTATGTAAATTTTATGTGTGGATCGGATGGCATGATGCGAGGCTAGAATTCATATTTTAACATGTTATATGCCTTACAGTTTATGTGCATTAATGATAAAAATACACTTTTTATGTGCTTAATGGGGTTTATTTCATGTGTAGGTGAATTGGAGATGGAAACCGAGCTAAATGGATGCAAATACGTCGAAAATACGCTTGAGAGGCGAAGAGGGAACACCCTGGCCTTATCCAGGCATTTGCCTCCTAAAGCCAGGCTGGCCCTGGCGTTACGGGGGCGTTAGCCTCCTAAAGCCAGGCCTGGCCTTGCCTTATCCAGGCCTTAGAGCCAAAACGCCTGATCTCATGGTTCTGATCAATTTCGAGTTTTGACGAGTTTAAGTGTTTCCCGGTTGAAATAGAAGTCTCCTACACGTTTAGGGTTTGTCCTAAACTTATAAATAGACCCCAAAAACACAACTTAGAGGGAGATTCGAAGAGGAGAGAAGGGATTCGAACGGCAAGACATCAAATTGTAAAGATTTTCTTCATTACTTTGTAGTTTAATTATGCAAGTTATTTTAGATTTGATTCTTATGAATTTGTTTAGCTAACTTCTTTAATCTAGGGTTTTGGTAGAACCCGTTGGGGGATGAACTTATTTTGTTATTAATATAGTTCCGATTGGTTGATTAATCTCTAATTGTTCAACTACGTTCTTGTTGTAGTTAATTGAATGGCCATCAATTAGCTGTGCCTATTTATTATGTATCTACTTGAGAGAGAGTGCATATTTAGGTAGTTGTTTGAAAAACATCACTCCCGGAGTATATACGAAATTCATAACCGAGGGTGTAGAGGTTGGATTAGAGATAACGATACCTCGGGTGCAATCTAAAGTGAACTGTAATGCAATCTAGCTAGCGTAACTTGAGAGAGTGCGTCTAGTAAATTATCATAATTACTTGAGAGAGATTTATGGTAGATAGAGTGTTCATGATTGATAGAAACAACTAATCAAGCTATATGAAGTATCCGAGAAGTAAATTCACCGACGGGGGGAACACATAACCTTAGATCTGTATTACAATTGTTTACACCTTAGCGTAGTTAATCTTTAGTTTTAATCTTTAGTTTTAGTAATATAAATAACATCAAGTGATAGTTGAGTATTCTAACAGCTTGCGTGATACGTAAATTCCCTATGGGATCGACTCTGGGCATAATACCCCGGATTATATTTATAACGCCCACTTAGTCTTTTATTATACATAGTTGAGCGTGATCATGGCACGTCGCCACGGGTATGTTATTCGGATCGTGTTGCACGCCGCAACAGTGTGATGATGAGAAGGGTTAATATGTATTTATTTTCTTGTGTTTTATTTCCTATTTTCTGGTAAGAATTCATATTAGTTGTGTGAGCTGAATAGTTCCGTCCTGAGTTGTTTCTTATTATCACGATCGAGTTATGGCCTATTAGAGCGATGTGGTATCATGTGAGGTTGTTGGTCATGTTGGGGTTATTTGTTGTCTGAGCAGTTCATACTGGCTGAGACGAGATTATCGAATCAGGGATCAGTGCGATGAGGTTATGTGAAGTGTATATTAAAGAGAAAATACCATTATTCAGGTTCATAATGAAGTGATGATTCTAGTCAAGATGAGGTATTCAAGGATTTGTTAACTCTGCAGTTGAGTATGAATTTCTGCACATTTCCTCCATTGTGGGGGTATTGTTGGCATTATAGTAGGGTGTATGTATATTTGTTATGAGGTGCATTGGGAGCATCAGATTCATGGAATCTTGGATATTAAGGTTCAGGGAGTGTCATCTTGGTCAAATGATGAGTTATACGGTGCATGGTGCTGATTCAACAAAGTTATGCGGTCATGTTCTGGTATATCGTGTGGTAGTGGATATGGTGTTTATATGTTGGAAATAGGTCTGGCAGAGAAATTTTAGGTGTGTGAATGAATTCTAAGCTTATTGTATGGATAAGAGAAGAAATCTTCAGGTGTGATCAAGCTAATGTGCTCAGCTGGGTTGTGGTAGCACGGGCAGGTGCTCGAGGTGTTAAACAGTGATTTCAGGTAACTCCATAGCAGTTCTTGGCACGTTCGAGGATGAACTTCGGTTTAAGTGGGGGAGAATGTAACGACCCGATCGGTCATTTTGAGCTCTAGCGCATCGTTCATCGGTTTGAAGTCGTGAGCAGCTTCGTTTAAGGTATCATGACCCGTGGGCATGGACGGAATTGAATTCCAGGAAGTTTACAATTTATTTGGAAAGAAAATTCTCATTTCAGAAGCCTTAAGTTGGGGAAATCAACTAAGATTGGAATTTTGAGTAAACGACATCCGAATCAGGATTTGAAGGTTCCAGCAGGTTCGTATGATGACTTCTGACTTGGGTGTATGTCCGACCCGGGGTTTGGATAACCCTGGAGTGCTTCGGCGTATATTGTGTAAGTTAGCATTTTAGAAGAATTTCATGAATTTAGGATTGAAGTGCATATCAGCGAGGTTGATGTCCGTTTGGGATTCTGAGTCTAGGAATAGCTCTATATGGTGATTCTGGAATTGGGAGCGCGATCGGAAGTGAATTTGGATGTCCGTAGGTCATATTGGGGTCATTTGGCTAAAGATAGAAATTTGAAGGTTTTTGAGAAATCCGACCGCAAGTGGAAGTTTTGATATCGAGGTCGGAATGCAATTCCGGAAGTTGGAGCAGGTCTGTAATGTTGAATATGACTTGTGTGCAAAATTTGAGGTCAATCGGTGTGATTTGATAGGTTTCGGCGTCAGATGTAGAAGTTTGAAATTCTAAGTTCTTAAAGAATTGCATTTGAGTGTGATTTATGATTTCGGCGTTGTTTGATATGATTTGAGGGCTCGATCAAGTCTGTGTCATGTTTTGGGACATGTTGGTGTGATTGGATGGGGTCTCGGGGGGCCAGGGTGGATTTCGGGTGATTGACGGATCAATATTTGAAGTTGGAGAAGGCTGAAGGTTGTTGTCATCTGGTGTAATCGCACCTGCGAGGCTTTGACCGCAGGTGGGCTAAGGGCGCCGCAGGTGCGAGATTGGGGCTGGAGGTGAGGAGGTCCCAGGTGCGGAAGATTGGTCGCACCTGTGGAATCGCAGGTGCAAAGAGGGGATCGCAGGAGTGGGAATTTGCTAGGTCAAGTCAGAGCCGCACCTGCGATGGAATTTCCGTAGGTGCGGAGCCGTAGGAGCGGCCATTGGATCGCAGGTGCGAAAGAAGCCTGGGCAGAATGTTTTAAAGTCGAGTTTGTGTCATTTCTCTCTCAGTTTTCATTTGGTTGGGGCGATTTTGGAGGATTTCAAAGGGAGATTTTCACCAAGCATTAAGAGGTAAGTGATTCTTTCTCATTTCCAAGTTAAATACAAGATCATTGCATAAGTTTGATATGGGAAATTGTGGTGGAAATTGAGGTTTTTGAAGAAAAATCTAGAAAATATAAATTTGGAATTTAGCCACGAATTTGAGTATGGAATGTAGAGTAAATTGCATGATTGAACTAGTAGGGCTATAGAATGTATCTTCGAGAATTTCGGATTTCCGGGCACGTGGGCCAAAGGCATTTTGGTTTTTTTTCTCCGAGCGGGGTTGGGAAAGTATATAATCTGAATTTGTTGTGAGTATTAGGATGAATTTTCATTGCTTTGCCATTATGTGGTAGTTCCGGAGCGTTGTGCGTCCGTTGGAGTCATCGGAGGGGCTTGGAAGCCGGTGTGGGAATTTCGGAGCGAGGTAAGTCTCCTTTCTAACTTAGTGAGCAGGAATCGTCCCCTAGGTGAATTAATTCAATACATGCTATTATCTTCGGGGGCTACGTACGCATGAGGTGACGGGAGTCCGTGTGTAGCTACTATTATGCCATGTCTGAATAGTCTAGGACCCACTAGCATGCCTTACGTGTTATACCTGTAATCCTGTCTGTAATATTAAATTGCTAATATAATCGAAGACGTAATTGAATATCTAAAAGAAAGCTAGAGTTCATATTGTTAATCTTCTAGAAAGAAAATTGGTTCCGCTGTGGATATATGTGTATCTGGACTGGGTTGTGTCATGGAGTATCATTAAACTTGATAAATGAGTGTCAAAAACAAAGATTTCAAAACCTATATTTCATGTTCCCTTTAAAAAGGATTTTTACCACTCTCATGAGAAAAACTGCTTCTTGATAAAAATAAGGATGTATTATGTTAATATGTGTACATATGAGCACCTGAGTCGCAGGTATGATTCGCGAGCAGGCTAGCCTTATTATTTTTATGTTGACTGTGTCGCATGATCGATTCGCGAGCGGGGAAATATAGATGCATCTATAGTTCGAGCCGATCGACCCTTCGGCAGTGCACAGTTTATTATTGTTGGTCCACGCCGTTCGACCTTCGGCATTGCTTGCGCATGGTATTTACTGCGTAGTTGCTATGATTTTGCCTGATTACTGGCCTAAAATATCAGGTTGTCAATTGAATGACAGAGATTTAAAATTATCAAAAAGATTTTGGAAGAAGTTGTTCCTTCCCGTCGATAAATTGTCATTTTATTAAATCACCATGTTGATTAATTGTTATTAATATGACGAAGATATAAAGTGTTAAACGTGAACGGAGTCGAAAATGTTTATTCCTGATTTTAATGAATTGCGTATGACAATCATGCTTAGTGTCACTCTTAAATATTTTAAATTGACCTTTAGTAAGTGTCTAATTTGACCTCTCGTCACTACCTCTCTGAGGTTAGGCGGGCGACTTACTGAGTACACGTTGTTTTTATACTCATGCTACATTTGCTGTGCATTTTTATTGCACAGGTACTTTCATAGCAATGTGGAGGATTCGGAGACTTAGGCGAGCTGCATCATCCGGAGGCGATCCGCAGCTGACAGAGTCTCCTTCGTACTGTATCTATTTTAGTTAAACTTCCTTGTCCAGTTGTATTTTTGACAGGCTTGTAATGATTGTTGAATTCTTAGAAATTGCTCATGTACTTGTGACACCGGGTTCTGGGATATGTATTGGAATATAATTGCTTAAGTGAAATCTTTAAACCATTATTTTAATTAACAGACTTTTATTTGGTTATTATGTATGAAGTGAAAGGGAGTGTTTTCATAAATATTTGAAAACGGAAAGTTATTTCAATTAATTAATATTTTGGCTTGCCTGACCTTGGTGTCCGGCGCCATCACGGCCTTAGAAATTTTGGGTTGTGACACGTATTATGTTAATTTTAGTCATTTTGATGGGGGTTTTTCCCCGTAAAATATGAAGTTATCTTTCTCGATATCAGATCTCTTTTGTAAAGGATCTCAGATATACACCCGTACAAAGCACGGGCACAGACCACCTAGTATTATTATTAAGTAGTACTTTGATTTGTTTAGAAACGAGATTCCTTCGTCTAGAAATAAAGGACATTATTTCTTATAAAATCTACGTATCTTTATATGATTCAATATGCATTTGACAATTTTTATTTATGCAGAAAAATTTCCTTAATCTGTACATATATGTATAATAGTCAGTTATAAGCAAATAAAGTATCCAAGAAGGATAAAATTATCCTTGTCTTTTCCTAGAAGCCTTTTAGAATAATCTCCCAAAGTTTATGAAGATTCAACGTTATTTGTAAACCGATAGATTCCATCTATGGAATTATACTTGATTTTTGTTGTTGTTTGATCACGCTCAACTATGTCTTATAAAAAGATTAAACGGGCGCTGCAAATATAATCTGGGGTATTAAGCCCAAAGTCGATCTCACAGAGAATTGAACGTATCAATTGAGTTTATAAAATACTAAACTGGTGTTAAATCAATTTTCTTAAGACTTTTGAATATCAATTTGTGTTGTTTAACTAATTCTACTAACAAAATAATAAACTAGTAATTGACTCACAATTTAATGTAAACAATAATAATAAAGGTCTAAGGTTATGGTTTCCCCCGTTGGTGAATTCTTTCTCGGATACTTCTCATAGCTTGATTAATCGTCTCAATCAATCATGAACTCTCTATCTACCATAAATCTCTCTCAAGTAATTATGATAATTTACTAGACGCACTCTCTCAAGTTACGCTAGCTAGATTTCATTACAGTTCACTTTAGATTGCACCCGAGGTATCGTTNTTGTGTTTTAGGAGTCTATTTATAGGTTTAGGGTGAACCCTAACCGTGTAGGAGACTTCTATTTCAACTGGGAAACATTTAACTCGTCAAACTCGGACTTGGGCGAAACTGGGGACCCCGGGCGTTTGGGCTCTAACGCCCCCATAATGCCAGGGGGGCCTGGCGTTATGGCCCTAACGCCCCCCTAACGCCAGGGGGGGCCAGGCTTTATGGGGCAAACGCCCCCCTAACGCCAGGGGGTGCCAGGCTTTAGGGGGCAAACGCCCCCTAACGCCAGGGGGTGCCAGGCTTTAGGGGGCAAACGCCCGACTATCACCCGGGCGTCTCCTTTTGCGTATTTTCAACATATTTGCATCCCTTTAGCTCTGTTTCCATCTCCAATTCACCTACACATAGAATAAACTCCATTAAGCACATAACAAGTGTAATTTTATCATTAATGCGCATAAAATGTAAGGTATATCACATGTTAAACTATGCAATTTAGTCTCGCATCATTGTTGCTGCTTTTAAATACTATCTTGTATATCAAATTTTTAGTATAATGAACTGAACATGTATACGGTAAAAATCGATCTCTAAAGATGTGTGAATTAGGAAGCAACATGTGTCATTCAGCAATGATTCAATTATGTTCATACCGGATACAAATTTGTGGCTGAATAAGATGCTGATACTGGATACAAACCTGTGATCGGATAAGATGCTGACACCGGATACGAACCTGTGATCATGTAAGAAGCAATTCATGATATGACCATTACAGAGACGTTACAGAAGACCCCAAGATTCCTCCAACTTTTATTAGTTTTTATTATGCTTTATTTTCCTTTATTATTCTTTATCACCTTTTTTATTACTTTTGATTGTAGGATTAATATTGGTTATTAATGGGGGCATAGTTAGTAGACCATATACCCCATAGTATTAGTATAAATAGAGCCTTTCATTCTATTATAACACAGGAAGAAAGATTGAGAACAAAAAACTATTATTCTTTCTCTGAAGCTCTTTTATAAAGGTTGTCTTCTTGATCCCTACGAGAACATTTTAAAGTTCAGACTTGTTTCTTCTTCAATTATCCTTATTTATTCTATTTGCACTTTCACATTTTACTTTATCATATCAATTTAATCTATGTGTCTATAAACCACAATATAAAGAAAAGGACTGGGGACTGCTGGATAAAAGATTGGGGACTGCTAGATCAGTCCGGAAAAAAAAGGAATTAGAATCAAGAAACGGCTAGACCCAATAAATGTTAGCCTGATTGCAATTTTCTTGCAATGTACTTTTATTCATTTCCTGTAAAATTATATATGTAAAGTTATAAACACTTATGTACGTTCAAGGAATGGAATGAAACAAAACTTGCACTTTTTAAAAATATTCTTAATATATGTTTGAATGAACAAAACTATTCTTAATATTTGCTCATACTTAGAAGCAAAAAAGGATTACAAATCCAAACATTTATTCTCGGATGAATAGGAGACGTCCTCTTTAGAAGCACCGTAAACATAAGGGCCCTCTCTTATAAAGCCAATCATTCAAATGGCTAAAGGTCGGATGGTTTGTTCCCAATCGTAAGGTTTACCGGATGCATTAAATTTCCGGACTTTATCAAAATTGTGACATTATGAAAGTTTTCCAATACAACTAAAAAATCCATGAGTCAAAACTCAAAGAAAAATTTTCGAGTACAACTAAAAATCCAGGAGTCAAAACTCAAAGAAAAGTTTTCGAGTACAACTAAAAATCCAAGGGTCAAAACTCAAAGAAAATTTTTCGGGCACAACTAAAAATCCAGGAGCCAAAACTCAAATAAAATTTTTCAGGTACAACTGAAAATCCAAGGGTCAAAACTCAAAGAAAAGTTTTCGGGTACAACTAAAAACCCATGGGTCAAAACTCAAAAAAAAACATTCGGGTACAACTAAAATCCCAGGAGTCAAAACTCAAAGAAAAATTTCGAGTATACAACTAAAAACCCTTGGGTCAAAACTCAAAGAAAACTTTTCGGGTACAACCAAAAAATTCAAGGGTCATAACTCAAAGAAAAATTTTCGGCTACAACTAAAAAATACAGGGTCAAAACTCAAAGAAAAGATTTTGAGTTGCAAAACACAAAGAAAAGTTTCGGGTACAACTAAAAACTCAAGGGTAAAAACTCAAAAAAAAAAAAATTCAGTACAACTAAAACCCAAGGGTCAAAACTCAAAGAGAAATTTTTGGGTACAGTTAAAAACCCTAGAGTCAAAAATTCTAAGATTAAAAGTTTTGGGTGAATACTAAAAACTAAGATCAAGCATTCAACGAAGGCGGCGTTTCTTCAGCTCCAACTGGTCATCGACGAATGAATAATAGGTAGTAGAGTTGACATCTGAATCCCTAAGTTCTGCATCTTTTTTTTCCTTTGCCCGATTTTTGTCCAGACTGAATTTTTTCGGTAAAGTTTTTAATGAGGCAGCGACGAGGGTGGAAAGGGTAAAATTTTCTACTTCCCGGACATATCATAGCGAGTAACCGAAAAGTGAGGGGACTATCTATATACGGTAAATATCAATTTGAGAAGATGGGTGAATTAGGAAGCAACACGTGCCATTCAGCAGTGATTCAACCATGTTTATACCTGATACAAACCTGTGACCGGATAAGATGCTGACACTGGATACAAACTTGTGATCGGATAAGATGCTAACACCGGATACGAACCTGTGACCGGGTAAGAAGTAATTCAAGATATAACCGTTACAGAGATGTTACAGAAGATCCCAAGATTCCTCCAATTCTTATTAGTCTTTATTAGGCTTTATCTCTTTATTATTCGTTATCACCTTTTTTATTACCTTTGATTGTAGCATTAATATCGGTGATTAATGGGGCATAATTGGTAGACCATACACCTCGTAGCTCTAGTATAAATAGAGGCTTTCACTCTATTGTAACACATGAAGAAAGACCGAGAACAATTTTATTTGAAGCAAAACTCCGAAGCTCTTTTATAAAGGTTGTCTTCTTGATCCCGGTGGGAACATTCTAACATCCAGGCTTGTTTCTCCTTCAAATATCCTTATTTACTCTGTTTCCACTTTCACATTTTACTTTATCAGGTCAATTTAATTCACGTGTCTATAAACCACGCTATAAATTCAACTTTACCGTTTTTCTTTTCCGGGTAAAAATAGAACACAGAATAAGAAATAATTTATTCATTATTGGTCCATGCATAACAAATCTTCAAACCAAACAGTAACACTTACTGGTTTAATGGAGCTTTACCGTGAAATAGGTGGACTTTATGTGTCGAATTATATAAGAAAAATGATTGATTAAGTCTTTAAGAGTGATCCTCTTCCTCAAATTTCTAATATTTTGTTTCAGCTTCAATTGTCTTAGCAATATACGGAGAAGCGGATACTTGAAGATTTGAAAAAGTAGATCCTCATATTAGAAATGACTATGAATTGATTATCTATTGTAGTTGTGAGGATACATGTATGCTTAAGATAAGAACCGGTCGAATTACCAAGGTTTGAAATTTGACAAACTTGTGAATAATTCTGTAGCAATGAAATGATCCTCTTCGTTTCTAATATGGGCTTAAAAGTACAACACCTGTCCACATTACTTGTCCTATTTAATGTTTTAAAGTTCTAGATTAAAATAACTTTCCAAGCATCTTAATCGTATTACATTTGGGAAAAGCACTCTTCCTACTTCGGCTAATAAAAAAAAAATCTCTATCTTCCATAAATTGTGGATCATTAAATATCATTACTTTCCTTTTTTTACGTCTATATATACAATTATCTTATTATAATATAATAAGAGTACGTACTCTTTTATTTTTTGATAATAGATGCCCATAAAAATTGAGAGTGAGTGCAGATTATTAAGTAAAGATACTAGCTAGAACTGATTTCCCAATATTAAACTGTCTACACGACTAAATAATATATTGATCTACAAGAACTCGTGTAACACTACTGTTGTTGTATATTTCCTTTTGACGATTTGTTGATTATAAAGGGATATATAAATTAAAAAATATATATTGTAACATCTTGTATCGCACTGCAAAATAAAAGTTCAGTAAGTATGACAAATAAATATATCGAAAATAATGGCTAAAAGAGATATGGTCATATAAAACAGATTCTGACCCACATACAATTACAAAAGTAGAGGTGCCTACTCTAGCCAGACTCACGTTCTTAGCTATATAATCAGAAAAGAGAACCAAAATTAAGTACATAATCTCATTTAACAGTCGGATAGCTCACGTGAGATTATTTATAACGGTATTAGTGGAGACCAAACGTCATTTTCTGGAAAATTATGTTGTAATTGAAAGTAATGAAAATAATGGCTCCTAAAATTGTGTAAGATGAGAGATTTAATTACTTACCAAAGTTTAAGTGTACTTTCCTACAAACTTATCCCCTTAACTAAGGTTAAAATGCTTGTTAAACTACTTTAATCCACACGATTACTACTTTAAATAGGACAAGTGTCAGCCATCCAAATCTGCATTTTCTTAAATAGTTTGCATATAAATCCATTATACAATCGAAATAAAAGTATCGCTATCTATTATATGCCCCTTATTCTAACAGATGTCGATTGTGACACTACATTATGTTGCCTTATATTTGAGTGAGATGAATGCCATGTTGTATGTCACCTGCTAGAATTTAAAATTTGCTCACTAAACTTCTTAACTTTTCGCTTTTTTCCTTCACACTTTTTGCTTTTTATGTCCTTTACTTTTACACTAAAGAAGTAAGCAAAAAAAGAAATTAGAATAAAGAAATTCAGATAATAGCATTCATAGACTAATGAATGTTTTAGAAGGTATTTTTGGGACTTGCCTCTGGACTTACCCTGGAACGAGACACTATTAAAACGCCTTGAGGTTAATGTGTGAGGATTTTATGTGAGGCTTACCCCCCAAGCATTAATTCGATTGTGTGCCCTAAACACGCTCAACGCTCGGGACTCGCCTAACAGTTCCTATGCAAATCATGTGTCGAATTCCCTTATTAGCATTGTTGACCCTCAAAATTCTTTGACAAATCAATGGTTAACTCTATTAATTTATAGGAATATGAAGATTGAAACTTTTGCTTGCCGTTTACCTGCACGAACCTGCTCTGTCCAAAAAGAATTTTGTCTACAGTTTTAAGAAACCTTCTTGGTAAGGATTCAGGTCTAATACTTCCACTAGTTTTAAGAACAAATTCAGAAAAGCTGTGGTGGCCCCATAGCTAGTTGATTATGAACCAAATAGAAAAAGATATCATTCACAATGTTATCTAGTAAATTATCGTTGTGTAAGAATGATGGAAAGAAGAACAAGGAAGAAATACTTTTTTCTGAATGTAGATAAGTGGTTTCTTGCCCTTTAATTTTGATTTAGGAGTCATAGAATTAATTTTCTCATTCACTCGTTGGTTTGATCATTTCACTAATTATGCAGTGAAGTATGTAAAGGATCTGCTATTAGTTTTATCTGCTTCTCCACTAGTTTAAGGAGAATCATTTCAATGATATTTTGAGCTATTTGTAGGATAAAACTTAACTTGACATCAGATTTAGACAATGCTGCAAAACTCTTTCTAGATGCTGAAAGTCATAGGCATAACCTGTTAAATTTGGACTCCATTCAGGTATTTGAATTATAGTCCTACTGCACAGTTTATGGCAGTATTCATAAACAGTCCATATATAATATAATATATACAGAGAGAAAGGAGACATGACATTGGTTTATAATCAGTCGCTTGAAGATTGTATATTTCTAACATAACTACAAAACTGTGTATATACAATTTACAGTATATGGAATAACAACTGCCAGATTAGCAGGAGAAAACATTGAGTAGCGAGCTTCTAGATCTAATCAGGCATCTAAATGTTGCTTCCAATCCATCTTCGAAGCTGACAAGATAAGTCTCAAAGCTTTCGAGCCTGGTTTCTAAGCTCATGTTTTCTTCTAAGACTAGTGATGCTATTTTTTCTTTGTTTACCAATCTTGAAAGTAGTGACCATTTAGATGGCTTAGGCTTCAAAAGTGGTACACACAAGAAGGACGAGAGCATTTGGAAAGTTGAAATGCATTCTGCATTAGCTTCTTTTAGTGCTCTAATCACAGCTATTGTATCTTGATCTGCATCTAGCAAAACAGATGCTGTAGTGTCTTCATCCATTTGTTTCAAGGTCAATACTAATCTTTTGGTATCCCTCTTGATCTTCTTGCTGAAAGAGGTAAATCTGGTAACGTTTTCATCTGTGGTTGAATCTCCTTTTCTCCTCCTGAGGGAGGATTGAAGATCTCTTACATTTTCTTTGCATTGTGATACGAGTTCCCTTGCAGTGCCACAAAGATCAAGGAGTCTCATTGATTTATCCAATAGATCTTCAACCCATTTTGCATGTAGACTTTGGGAGAGTGCATGAAGGGTTTGAGGCATGTTGAGAAGATCATCTATGCACTTATACAATTTCTCCAAACCTTTTAGACCATTGCTCATTGTTGTTGGTGCAACAGATACTTCCAATGATTTGATCTTGTTTAGCTCCTCTTCAACTCTCTGGATGGTAGGGTGTGATCTCCCAGGAAAACTGATTGATCGAACGTGATTGGATTTTGAAGAAAGTGAAGCCATTTATTATGGTTTTCTTTCAGATTAGGGGATTTCGCAAAGTTTTGATGGAATTTAATTTTGAGAGTTGGTATTTATAGGAAAACAACCATGGGAGGTGTTACAGGGTCAATTTTCGCACTATTGACACTGCACGGCAGTAGCAACACACAGCCACT
>MDKJ01087316.1:0-12843 GCA_005239525.1 Nicotiana knightiana | reverse complement strand
AAATGAAAATAAAAGAATATTAACAATATTTACAATCACTATTTAATAATATTAGTATTAGAGTTGTTATTAGAATTGTGATAAATCAAACGGACTCTTTGGCGTAAGTTCCTTGGCTTGGACAAGGCATTTAGTTCATGTTGCTATTCCTGCATCGCTGAGATGCTCGGTTGACTCCTTAACCTTGATAGGAAGATGACTTATTCAATAATTCGTGCATAAGGGTAAGGAACTTTGGATGAACTAATGCGAATGGGTGTAAGCCTCGCTGCTCGGAAACACCCAGCGCTGACCACACTGAGAGACACGAAAGCGCAGGTAACGCCAGTTGGCCAGTATGCAAAATCAATAAGTGAACCGATAAGAAATTGGTTATCGGTTATCGGTTAAATGATTATCAACTGTTATCGGTTCAGTTATCGGTTACCCGATAAAATAACTCAATCTAGATCAAAACTAGTTCAGAAGCTCGCAACTAAAGATTTTTTTAGTCCTTTAGACATAAGATGTCAAAATGTAGCTAATTAGGAGTCACTACTAGAAATCTGGTAAAAAGCGATTAAATATAGCGATCAACGTTGATTGTTTATGTCAAATTACAGACCAAAACGCGTCCAAACACGCTTGGTCGCTATATTGATGGTCCTTTTACCTTATCGACCAAAGTTGGTTGCGAATTAGCGACCAACTTTGGTCGCTAAGGTAAAAGGACCAAATGTGCACTGTATAAAATACCGACCAACTTTGGTTGCTATAATATTTTAATAATTTAAATTTATTACGATATTTAATTAATTATTATAATTTAAAAACTGCCGACCAACGTTGGTCGGTAAATTAAAATATATATTATTTTTAAAAATATATATTTAACAGTAGTGACCAAGGTTGGTCGCTAAATTTAAAATCTGGGTTCATAAGCGACCAACCTTGGTCACTAATATTTAATTTTTTAATTTTTTTTTAGTCATAAGCGACCAAGGTTGGTCGCTAATTCCCAGATTTTTTTTTAATAGGAAAGCGACCAACTTTGGTCGCTTTTCTGGGTTATAATTTTGGCATAAAATGCATGTTGTGGCAGCTACACCACCTGCCAGCATACCAAAATCCCTATATAACAATACATACAATACAATTTTATACCAAAATCTCCACAACAACAACAACACAATTCAAAAAACACATTAAAACTAACAAATTAAACTAAAAAAACTAAGTTAAAGCTTATTACAACTAGTTCAAAACCGGTTCTATTTGTCTAGTTCAAAGTATATAAAGTCAAGGAGTGTTTTGTACAACATCATCATCACCGTATGATGAAATTTCATCTATAAGATGGTATAGAGAAGGGTCTCGTGGAGGACGAGAAGAACGACCACGGGAAGGACGGGAGGAATGATCACGGGGAGGACGGGAGGAATGCTCACGCGTAGGTCGAGTCTCTGGTGATGACTCACGAGACCGGGGAATCAGAAAAGCTCCAGTAGATAGGAGAGTTCTGATTTGAGCTTGCATGCCAAGGTACTGAGCATCTCTAACCTTTTCTCTTTCCTTGGCTGCTTCTAGCTCGGATGTGAGCTTTGTCACAGTCTCCCGCATAGCGGAGAGGCTCTCCCCATCAAGTTACTCGCCTTGCGTGGAAGTCCCTATTCCTTGCATTCCACACTTATAGATATGAAATTTCTTAATAGGAAGCCCGTATACCTTCCCCCATTTTGGACCACCAGCAGACTCCATGTAACGACCCGAACTTCCCACCGTCGGGACCGTGATGGCGCCTTACATTGAACCCGCTAGGCAAGCCAACGTTACCGGTTATTCTATATTATTTCTTTATTTTTAGAAATTAGTCAGTGACATACAAGATCAGCGGAAATAAAAGTGCAGAAGAAATATAATCTAACAACTTAATTAAATATTGTTACGAAATCCATAATAACAACTCCTAGAACTTGGTGTCACAATTTCACGGACTTTCTATGAATACTACAAATAGAGGTCTGAGCAAACAAAATACTACTGTCTCAGATATACGTAACACTGGAAAGAAATAGAATAGAAGGTGACGCCGAGGTCTGCGGACGCCTGTAGGACTACCTCAGGGTCTCCACTGGACTGAAGGCAACAACCTCGATCTACGGTCCATAGGGTGCTGCACCGGGATCTGCACAAAAGTGCATAGTGTAGCATCAGTATAACTGACCCTATGTACTGAGTAAGTGCCGAGCCTAACCTCGGCGAAGTAATGATGAGGCTAGGACACGACAACCAAAACAACCTGTGCAGTTTAACAGTATACGGAGAAAATAATAACAATGAGAAATAAGCAGCTAAGCATAAAGGGAAGAGGAACATACTGAGGGGAGGAAATATCAAATAATGGAAATAACGAGATAAATCACAATTTAGATATCAATTTAAGCAACAGAATAGTAATACGAAAACATGTGCACGACATCACCCTTCGTGCTTTTACTCTCGCCCTCACCATCAGAATCAATATATTCAGCACGGCATCACCCTTCATGCTTTCACCTCACAATATCATGGCACGGCATTATCCTTCGTGCATTATCACTCATATCATGGCACGACATCACCCTTCGTGCTTTTAAAATCATAATATCGGCACGGCATCACCCTTCGTGCATTAACATTCACTCAAAATCTCACGCACGACATCACCCTTCGTGCTTTCACACACTTCTTCACCCAACCACATCAAATAACAGCAATCCAACAAGAAAATTAACAGAGTAAACAAAATAAAACCATAACGTCCCGGCAAGGGAGCCAACAGTGGAATCAGTACCATCCCGGCAAGGGACAATAGCTATACCCAATCTCACTTAGTACATAACTTCACATAAAAATCTTCACATGAAACCAATACTCAACACTATTCAATATCAAGGAATTTCCACCCACATGAAAAACTATAAAGTGAAACTCAAATATTACTTACGAAAAACCACATAAATCACAATATTCAACTCACGGGCATGCTTCACACCAACGTATAGGTACTCGTCACCTCACATATACGTTGAACATGATACTTACACATATAAAATAGGACACGACACATATTCCCTCAAGCTAAAGTTAAGCCAAACACTTACCTCGAATTCCACGACAAAACTCAAGCCTCAGTTACCACTTTCCCTTTTAAATTTGACTCCAATTTGTATCTAGACATATTCAACTTAATAACATCAATAAATGCCAAACAATTCAATCCCAACAATTAACTATAGGTTTTATATCATTCTTCCCAAAAAGTCAAAAATCGATCCCGGGCCTGCTTGGTCAAAGCACGAGGTTCGGACCAAAATATGATCACCCACGAGCCCAAATATATAATTAGTTCCGGAATTTGACCCCAAAATGAGGTCTAAACTCCAATTATTCAAAAAGCCCTAACTCTACCCAAATCCCCAATTTTCTACCCTTACGAATATGATTTAGGCCTAGAAATCTAATGGGTGTTGATGGAAATTGAAAGAAATGAGATTAAGAATACGAACCTATGATTTGGTGTTGAATTCCCACTTCAAAAATCGGCCAAGGTCGAGTTTCAATGAAAGAGTTGTAAAATTTTGGAGAAATCCCGTATCTGGTCTGTTTTAAATCACTGGCGTCAGACCTTCTTCGTGTTCGCGAAGCGTCCGACGCGTTCACGAAGCAGCGACTCAAATAGTCTACACGTTCGCGAGTCCTTCCACGCGTTCGCGTAAGGCACCTCCCTCCAGGAATTCGCATTCGCGACCCTGTGGTGTCGTTCACGTAGAGGAACAAAGCTCCCCTCCCCTAGATCCCATTATGCTACGCGTTCGCGTGTAGCCAGTCACGTTCGCATAGAGCAATCCCTCACAATTCTCCGCGTTCACGACCCAGGCCTCGCGTTCGCGTAGGACAAATCCATCCCCAACCAAGTGTGTACATCGCGTTCGCGTGAGTTGCACCGCGAACGCAAAAAACAATTACAAGGACACCAGAAACAGCAGCTACAACAAAATTTTCTAGGTCCAAAACACTCTGACGCCTATCCGAAACTCACCCGAGCCCTCGGGGCTCCAAACCAAACATGTAAACAACCTCAAAAACATCCCACGGACTTGCTCGTGAGATCAAATCGCTAAAATAACATCTTAAACAACGAATTTAGCATAGAAATCAAAGAAAAATCTCAAAACTTTCAAAGTTTCAAATTTCACAAATACGGGGCCGAATCACATCAAACGACCTCCGTTTCTTATCAAATTCTACAGACACAACTCAAATATCATATTGAATCTGTACCGGGCTTCAGAACCAAAACACGGGCCCGATACCATAAATTTAGAATATAACCAAATTTCCAAAAACTCTTATATTTTTAGAAAAATAATTTCTTTAAAAAATTCATTTCTCGGGCTTGGGACCCTGGAATTCGATTTCGGGCATACGTCCAAGCCCTATATTTTACTACAGACCCTCCGGGACCTTCAAATCACGGGTCCGGGTCCGTTTACCCAAAATATTGGAGTCAACTTAAATTCATTTTTAAAGGTAAAATTAGCATCTTTCTCAGTTTTTCATATAATAGCTTTCCGGATATACGCCTGGATTGTGAACGCAAAACAAGGTGAGATAAAAGGATGTTTTCAAGGTCTCGGAACACAATTTTGACTTATAAAATGAGAGATGACTTTTTGGGTCATCACACTCCATCCATATTCTTTCAGCATCCTCGTCTGAAGGTTGGGTTGGCTCGCCCAACTCATTAGGTGTTTGAGTGCGGATGAATTCCTCCATGTTAGTTTGGAAGCGACCCTATACGAAAATTACATTGAATTAGTATTTCAAAATTTATATAAAAGTAAATTAAAATACTTAATGAGAAGTGAAAACTTACATATACAGTCGAGGCCCGGTCCTCGACCCACCTTTCATGATCCGTCTCTTTCTTCTTCTTCACAATATGTATCTCCTTGAATAGATCATCTTGGTTCATTGGACGCCTCAACTTCTTTTCCTGAAAACAAATTAATTTAGTTAATAAACAGAATAGATATACTTTGAAAATTAAAATTTATTAAGCAATTACGTACCAATCTTCTTTTTATTGTCCCTTGGCTGATCGCACCTCCAGTGTGCAAGGAGCCTCCCTTCTCAGATGTGCGGGCTTTCTTTCCTTTTTCGTTCTTCTCTAAGAACTTTGCGGTAAGCCATTGCCTTTGAAAATCATCCCATATATTTTGAAGTAACCAGTTAGGCTTCTTGTTCTTCTTTCTAGCTTCGGAGAAAGTACGCGACAACCGCTTGCGAGCTTTGTGATGAAAATTTGTAGCCACTTCCGTGCTATAGCAGTGTTCCCATACACACTTGCTCTGTATTTCAAAAGTTAATTATTATATGGAAATATCATAAATATAAATAATTAAACTGCTTAAAATAACATTTATACCTTAAATTAATTGAAAATTTGCTCCTTCGGCGAGAATGGTAAATCAGTCCAAGTCGCATAAGGGCCATCATAAATCTTTATGATGGCTTTGGTGATTATCCTTTTAGTCTTACTACTCGGGATGAACCTGCAATTTAACAAAAAAACCATATTAATATCTCAGTAAAAACTTTACAAAACAATAACGCAAAAATAACAAATAACTCTTACCCATCACCCTTAGGGAGTATGATGATCCTGCCATATTGATCATAATGCACCTCCTAGTCATCATCACTATCACCATCTGATGCATGTATATCAGAGGCATGTGTGGAAGGTGTAGGGGTGTCAGAGCTACTACCTCGCAGGCGAAGGCCTGAAATAGATAGAGTCGCTGATGAAGATGGCTGCGATCCCTGTGACTGCGACATAGCTGGATGGATCCCAAGTGGCTGTGATTCTGATGGCTATGACCCGAGTGGTTGTGACATGGATGGATGTGATCCATGTGGTTGTGACATGGATGGATGCGATCCATGCAATGCAGACACCTGCGATCCGCATGGTCGTGAGGCAGCTGGACTGTATGCGGGACGTATAGTCATATGGCACTATGATGAAAGACCTGGTGTCTGCATGAAGGTGTAGGGATCGTGATGCTGTGGAAGATCAGTATAGCCGTGGGGTGGAGGATAAGACATAGGTATAGACATAGGCATCTCTAAAGAGGGCTGAAAAGATGGAGTATTATTTTCTACCCTCCTCTTTCCCTTCTTAGCCTTTTCTCGACCTCGAGAACCAGTAGGGTCATTGTTACCTTGACCCTTGCATGTCATCTGCATAATGTAATACATATTTAGATTGAAACATATAATAAACTATCTATAAAATGAGAGTTATTACAAAAATCAACTATTTAAAGCTCATTGATGCATTGTTCCTCGTCCGAGAATTCTTCTTCCCCACTTGTTTGAGCTTCATCAGTTGATTCTTCGTCCTCATTTTCTATAATTGTTACTTCATTTATATCAACTTCTTCCAATATGTGTTCAGGATGTTCCAAATCATTTTCTAACTGATCGTCCACTATTTGGTGAACACTGGAGATATCATTTTGATATGCAACATCTAACGAATTCTCGACTTCCACCCTACCTACATGCTTAGTTTTTATTACAACCCACCAATCAGACTTATTCCGCCGCAATGGATAAGGAGCATAATACACTTGCCTAACATTATGTGCAATTATGAAAGGATCATAGCGATCATACTCCCTCGTATGATTAACCTCAATTATGTTGTATTGGTTGTGTAATCTTGTACCTCTTGTTGGATTTGGGTCAAACCACTTGCATCTAAAGAGTATCAATTTCTTATATGGCCAACCTGTATATTCTAGTTCTATTATTTCTTTGAGCACATCATAATAATCAATATCTCCAACTTGGTTGCCATCACCACCTTGAACCCACACCCCACTATTGTTGCTATTTTTATTTTTAGAGCAATCCTCTTTATGGAACCTATAACCATTCACTACGTACTTAGACATTGTTGAGACCTGAAGCCCAGGTCCCCAAGATATACCTTTCAAAAATTGATTTACACCATTATTCGGATCATTTACCTACATATTGTTAAAAAAATTCATAAGTTAGCATAACTTACAAAAATTGTTTACCTACATAGTGTTAGAACATTATCATGATAAACTTAAAAATTATTTGAACTATCAAATCTCGTATATACATCATCATGGCCAAATTGACCCACGAAGTGACTGTGACACATAAAATATTTTTAATAGTTGCATCCAGATGTAATCACAGTAAATTTTATGTTTTGATAACTACTAAATCAATACTTACTTGTCAAATGCTACAACTTCGGGACAATTTAGCGACACATGAAGTGTAGCTGACTTGTACTCCATATTACTCAACTTCTCTTTCTAACATCCTTAGAACATCGGCCTGGTTGATTAAATATGGACATAGACAGATATAATGGATCATTCACACATTCGACCGTGTGTCTATTGGGCCTATTCCTCACACATGGCACATTACTCTCAAAATAATAAGAACAAAAATGAGCAGTTCCCTTTGCAAGATAAGCTTCGCATATAGATCCTTCAATCCTATTCCTATGCTTAACAAATTTTTTGCATTTTCCAATTGTCCTACATAATGTCATGTTAGCCAAGAACATCCAAATAAACAGAAAATTACATCAAACTTATAATATTACCTCTCAAAGGGATACATCCATCTGCATTAAGCATGCCCTCCAAGTTGTGCCTCGTGTACAAGGTGGATTGGAAGGTGTTCCATCACATAAAAAAACCACATGGAAATATCTTTTCCATCTTACTAGAAGTTACACGAATGCTCTGATTCATCCGGAGTAGGTTTTCTTCCCTTAATGTGGTAGAACACAAGTCTTTGAAAAACAAACTAATCTCTATGATGGGTTTCCAGATTCTTTCAGGAAAACCACAAAATGCAATAGGCACTAACGTCTATATGAAAACATGACAATCATGACTTTTCAAATGGATTAACTTCCTTACCTCCATACCAACTTTTTTTCCAAGATTCGACGCATAACCCTCAGGCATCTTCAATTTCTTAACCCAATCACAAATTTTCCGTCTTTCCTCCAAAGTGAATGTGTAACTTGCTTTGGGCTTGAATATGTTACCATTGTTTGCTGTCTGCAAGTATAATCCAGGCCGCCTGCAATATTCTTGTAAGTCCATTCTAGCCTTCGGGTTATCCTTTGTCTTACCTTTAACATCCATCACCGTGTTGAACAAATTGTCAAAATAATACTTCTCAATATACATAACATCAAGGTTTTGACGCAGAAGATTATCCTTCCAATAAGGCAACTCCCAAAATATACTTTGTTTCGTCCAATTATGAGTAACATCGTATCCGGGGAATCTATAAGGTGGAGCTTCAGTAACTTTACTGAAGTTCTGGACCCTCTCCCAAATTTCCTCACCTGAAAGTATCGGAGGTGGAGAATTATATTCCATTGTATTGTTTTTGAGTGCATTTTTCATCCTTCTAAACTCATGATCAGGAGGCAAGAATTGACGATGACAATCAAACCATGATTGCTTTCGGCCATGTTTCAAAGTGAACGCTTTACTATTTTCCATGCAGTAAGGACAAGCTAGCTTCCCAGCAGTCATCCACCCAGACAACATTTCATCCGCAGGAAAATCGTTAATAGTCCACATTAAATTAGCACGCAAATTGAAATTTTGCTTGGTTGAAATGTCATATGTTTCAACACCATCATACCACAATTGTTTTAGCTCATCAATCAAAGGTTGCAAATATACATCAATCAAACTTTTCGGATTACATGGACCGGGGATAATACAATTTAAGAATATATATGGACTAGTCATGCACAACTCGGGTGGTAGATTATAAGGTGTAAGAAAGACAGGCCAATATGAATATGGTGTTGCAGATACAGAAAAAGGTGTGAATCCATCTGCACACAGACCTAACTGAATGTTCCTTGGTTCACTAGCAAAATCTGGATATGTCCTATCAAAGTGCTTCCAAGCTTCTCCATCTGAAGATGACACATAACACCAGGTGGTCTTCTATTTTCAAAGTGCCATATCATATGAGGAGCAGAACTCATCGACACATATAACCTCTTTAACCTAGGTATAAGAGGTAAATAATGCATCGCCTTGAGAGCGACCATATTCCCGCTGGAAAACCTCTTGAAATGAGGCTTTTCGCAAAATTTACAACTATCTAAATTTGCATCATCTTTATAATATAACATGCAACCATCTTCACAATAATCAATTCTCATTGACGAAAATCCTAACTTAGAAACCAATCTCATTGCCTTATAGAAATCACCAGGTAAGTTGATATTAGGGTCAACTAGTTCGCTCATAAGGTCAATGAAAGAGTCCATTGTTGCTTGAGAAATATTCCAATTAGATTTTATACTTAGTAATCTAACTGCAACAGACAACTCAGAGTGCGGACTTCCTTCCCGTAGTGGACGACTAGCTTCTTCTAACTGTTCATAAAAATATTTTGCGTCATCATTAGGAGTTTGTTCAACATTTTCATTGGGATCACCCCCTAAGAGCATCCCAAAAGCATCTGCAACCATATCGTGAATTAAATCACGATTTGTATTCTCCAGCAACCTACTACTTTCACCCACAACCATGTTATGGAATATCCCACGGCTACCATCGATCTCTCCATGATTAGTCCACACAAAGTAATTCGCTATAAACCCCTTCCTATAAAGATGAAACTTAACTTCCTCCGATTTTCCAAACTTCATATAGTCGCACCTAACACAAGGGCACCTAATTACTCCTTCACTTTGGTATGGTCGAAGTGACATTGAATGTCTAATAAAGTCATCAACCCCTTCTACAAAATCCTCCCGCAATCCCCGCCGATTAGGATAATTCCTATTGTACATCCAAGTACGTTGTTCCATTTATACAAATAAAACAAGAACAAATTCATTTAGTTAATTCATATCCTAATATTTTTTTAGTTAATTAATTTCATATCCTAAAAATTTAATTTGTATCCTATAATTTCAATTTATATCCTAAAAGTTCAATTTATAAACTAAAAGTTCAATTCATATCCTAAAGGTTCAATTCATAAACTAAAAGTTCAATTCATATCCTAAAATTTTAATTTATATCGTAAAGGTTCAATTCATAAACTAAAAGTTCAATTCCTATCCTAAAATTTCAACTCATATCCTAAAGGTTCAATTCATAAACTAAAAGTTCAATTCGTAAACTAAAAATTCAATTCATAAGCTAAAAGTTCAATTTATAAACTAAAAGTTCAATTCATAAACTATAAAGTCAATTCATAAACTAAAAGTTCAATTTATAAACTAAAAGTTCAATTTATAAACTAAAATTTCTATTCATATCCTAAAGGTTCAATTCATACACTAAAAGTTCAATTCATAAACTAAAAATTCAATTCATAAACTAAAATTTCAATTCATATCCTAAAATTTAAATTTATAAACTAAAATTTCAATTTATAAACTAAAAATTCAATTCATAAACTAAAAGATCAATTCACAAACTAAAACTTCAATTTATAAACTAAAAGTTCAATTCATATCCTAAAGGTTCAATTCATAAACTAAAAGTTCAATTCATATCCTAAAATTTCAACTCATATCATAAAGGTTCAATTCATAAACTAAAAGTTCAATTCATAAACTAAAAATTCAATTCATAAACTAAAATTTCAATTTATAAACTAAAAGTTCAATTCATATCCTAAAATTTTAATTTATAAATTAAAAGTTCAATTCATATCCTAAAACTTCAATTCATATCCTAAAGGTTCACTTCATAAACTAAAAGTTCAATTCATAAACTAAAAGTCCAATTCATATCCTAAAATTTTAACTCATATCATAAAGGTGCAATTCATAAACTAAAAGTCCAATTCATATCCTAAAATTTTAATTTATAAACTAAAATTTCAATTCATATCATAAAGGTTCAATTCATAAACGGAAAGTTCAATTCATAAACTAAAAATTCAATTCATAAACTAAAATTTCAATTCATATCCTAAAAGTTCAATTCATAAACTAAAAATTCAATTCATAAACTAAAAATTCAATTCATAAACTAAAATTTCAATTCATAAACTAAAAGTTCAATTTATAAACTAAAAGTTCAATTCATAAACTAAAAGTTCAATTTATAAACTAAAATTTTAATTCATATCCTAAAGGTTCAATTCATACACTAAAAGTTCAATTCATAAACTAAAAGTTCAATTTATAAACTAAAATTTCAATTTATAAACTAAAATTTCAATTTATAAACTAAAAATTCAATTCATAAACTAAAATTTCAATTCATAAACTAAAACTTCAATTTATAAACTAAAAATTCAACTCATATCCTAAAGGTTCAATTCATAAACTAAAATTTTAATTCATATCCTAAAATTTCAACTCATATCCTAAAAGTTCAATTCATAAACTAAACGTTCAATTCACAAACTAAAAATTCAATTCATAAACTAAAATTTCAATTTATAAACTAAAAGTTCAATTCATATCCTAAAATTTCAATTTATAAACTAAAAGTTTAATTCATATCCTAAAATTTCAATTCATATCCTAAAGGTTCAATTCATAAACTAAAAGTTCAATTCATAAACTAAAAATTCAATTCATAAACTAAAATTTCAATTCATATCCTAAAGGTTCAATTCATAAACTAAAATTTCAATTCATATCCTAAAGGTTCAATTCATAAACTAAAAGTTCAATTCATAAACTAAAAGTTCAATTCATAAACTAAAAGTTCAATTCATATCCTAAAAGTTCAATTCATATCCTAAAATTTCAATTTATAAACTAAAAGTTCAATTCATAAACTAAAAGTTCAATTCATAAACTAAAAGTTCAATTCATATCCTAAAATTTCAATTTATAAACTAAAAGTTCAATTTATAAACTAAAATTTCAATTCATATCCTAAAGGTTCAATTCATAAACTAAAAGTTCAATTCATAAACTAAAAGTCCAATTCATATCCTAAAATTTCAATTTATAAACTAAAATTTTAATTCATATTATAAACGTTCAATTCGTAAACCAAAAGTTCAATTCATAAACTAAAAATTCAATTCATAAACTAAAATTTCAATTCATATCCTAAAAGTTCAATTCATAAACTAAAAATTCAATTCATAAACTAAAATTTCAATTCATAAACTAAAAGTTCAACTCATAAACTAAAAATTCAATTCATAAAGTAAAAGTTCAATTCATAAACTAAAAGTCCAATTCATATCCTAAAATTTCAATTTATAAACTAAAAGTTCAATTTATAAACTAAAAATTTAATTCATAAACTAAAAGATCAATTCATAAACTAAAAGTTCAATTCATATCCTAAACCCTAGATTCTAACTAAACTATCAAGACAATACAAAGTATAATTCAAATCTTACTAAACTAAATTCAACACTAATTAAAGTAATTAGTTAATAAAATTAATTAACAAAACTAATTAAAATAAGACCTAAACCCTAGTCCTCAATAAAATACAATGTTCAAAGAATTAAAACACTAATTGAAACAATAAACTACAATGTTAAATAATTGAAACAAAAACTAGAAATAACAAATTAAAGAAATGGGTTATAATTCAAACCTAGGTTTTTTTAAGTGGAGAAGGAGAAAGAGGAGTAGTGGCGGCGGCAAGGCAGTGCGGCAAGGAAGTGGCAGCAAGGCAAGGCAGTGGGGGAATGGGATTTGTGTGAGAAGGGGAAGGGAAGGTGTTGAGAGAGTTCTGTGAAATTTTCGGATGAAAATAAAAGAAATGGGGGGGGGGGGGGGGG